>JAPYYX010003451.1:0-30018 GCA_030522605.1 Cremastinae sp. B BG-2022a | reverse complement strand
GCATTACGAACTTCAAGCTATACGTAATGCGTGCAAAAAAATCAACCAAAACTACGAACCGAAGATTACCTTCCTTGTTGTGCAGAAACGTCATCACATAAGACTGTTTCCCACTAATCCGAAAAATTCAGACGACAGAAATAACAATGTACAAGCTGGTACTGTAGTGGACACGGAAATCACTCACCCTTCGCACATAGACTTTTATCTCGTCTCTCACGCCAGCATTCAGGTAAATAAGTGAAATTCTTTTATGAGCATTTTTATGAATTTTACATTATTTAAAATATCCACTATTCCACAATTTATGAAAAAATATTGGTATTATATATGAAAATATATTTATAAAATCTAATATTGTTAATATCTAATAAAAAATGTGTACTATATAATACAAAAAAATTAATATTTTCAATCTTAGGGTACCGCTCGACCTACGAAGTATCGATGTCTCTGGGACGACAGTAACATGTCGGAGGACGAAATAGAACAATTGACTTATTATCTCTGCCATATGTTTTCACGTTGCACGCGATCCGTGAGTTATCCGGCGCCAACTTATTATGCTCATCTTGCAGCTTTTCGAGCCCGAGCGCTGACCAATGAGTAAGTTTATTTTTTAAAATCAACTACAAAATCCAAATTATACATATTCAATGAATCTTGAATGTAAACAGGCATTGATTAGAGACAGGTCATAATCGTTATCATTTTCTCAGGGTCAATATTTTCCTGGATAAACTGGAGGAAGAACAAAAGTCGAAAATGACCATCCAACCAAATATTCTCCTTGGAAATCCGATGTTCTTCGTTTAAAATTTATCTTCTCATACAGGGGTGACAAAATCATGAGAAGTTAGTGTCACATAAGATTGTAAGGTCTTTTGTTTTTCACAATGGAGACTGATTATTCAATAATACTAAAAAACATATTACTGTTCTAGAAATACTAAAAGAAGATGGATTCGACAGATTGCGTCGTGAGACTGAGCTTTTTATAATCGTATGATCGACATTATTAAAGTTTACATTGGTGATAATTGGTAATCACAATTTTATCAACGGGATTGGTTACGAAAATTTTGATAAATCACATCTGATTGTGATTACTGATAAAATAGACGTAAAAATGTCGCGTTTTCACGAAGTTGGGAAAAGTATTAAAAGCCAAAATCATCTTCTGATGTACGCGACATAGATCTGATAGATTGCAATTTCATTTACTGTTACAAAGCGCATTAAGTTTAGCTCATGTTAATCACTTTCCGTATATTTTTTTAACAAATTTTGCGCAAAAGAATTTCTTTTTTTTTGGTAATGAACAATTAATGAATATGAATACCCTTATCAATTATATATTTTCTTTTATTTATGAGATATTACCTCATTAATATTATTCATTGGTAGTATTAGTATATTTTTTTAACAAGTGTTGAGAAAAAAATGTCGCATTTGTTCTCCGTTATTAAAAATTACCGTCGATGCATAAATATTTTCATCAATCATGAATTTCTTCTAAAACTATGAGTTATCAGAATTGCATTTCAATATTTAGACAAAAATCTCGAAGAAAAATTAAGAGCAAGAGTTTGAATTCTAATCGCATTACCGGTGTTATTGATCTTTCATCATTCTTTTCGCTTTATGAGAATAAAGATGTGATACAATCCTCACTATGTGAATGGAATTCCATTAAATTACCATAGTTTTGAAAAAAAATTCGTGATCCCCAATGTTCCCTTAACAAAGGTCTATGAACAATTTTGCTTTACTCTTTGCTTATCGTACTATAATGTATAAAAGATATATATGTACTGAATAAATAAAATTTTTTTGAAATTTATTATGGATAATCAAATAATTTTTTTTTTAAATATAAAATTGGTGTTTCGTTTTTTAATAATTATACGATTGAATGTAACATCAGTCAATAATTAAGTGCGTAATTAGCACTTTAGTAAGCTTTGTCAAAAAATAGCCCCAATTTATTTTTTAGTCAAAAATAGTATATTCAATACTCTCTGTGTCGAATGCGAGATTCGTCGACAGAGAGCGCCAAACGAAATAGCTAAAAACCGCGGAATTATATGATATCAATGATTTATCGAAAGGGTTTTTTTTGCGATATTTGAAGATTATATTTTTATTTATGGTCCATGATTCCGACACACGTCACGACCACAGACGTATTGAGGAACCAGTTGGAGCAAAAAACTGCAAAAAATTTTTTTTTTTAAACTCAGTCGGATTTAGGCTTTATTACTAATTACTAAAACATGGAAAAACATTGTTACCGACCACAGATGCTTTTCAGCATTATCAGTAGCACCGACTGGTCATAAAAAGAAAATGATTATTATTTATTGTCGATAAAAAAATTTTTTAACAGAAAACGCAACTAATTTTGTCAATTACGTGAAATCAGGAAACAATTCTCCACTGTAACTAATCATCTCAAAACACGAAGAACGAAATTTTCGATCGTGATTAATTTATATGCTATTGACTGATTTGAAAAAATCGATTTTTTTTCAATTTTTTAAATTAATTAAATAAATAATTTTTAATCCACCAGGATGTTCTTTAACATAAAATACGTGAGCATGATTTTTTTCAAAATTTTTATCTACATAGTTTTCGAGTTATCGAAAGAGAAAATTGTCCTTTTTCCGAACTTGTCGAAAATTGTCCTTTTAATAACTCAATATCCACGTAGACGAATATTTTTTAGGAATTTATATCCGTTTATTTAATAATAACGAACATTGTTTTCATTTTTAATTCAATTCTGATCATTTTTTGATTTCCTATCTATTTTACGTGTTAAATTCTTGAGTTTTATGACAACTGTACCGAACCACCTTAATATTTATTTCGTACTCATTTCAAATTTTTATGTTACATATTTTTGTAATATGGAATTTCGTTTTCAAATTTTTAATTAGAAAATTTATCGAGAAATGGAGTTAGACATCCTTTATTACAGTGTTGCATTTCATTGTTTGGGTCATTAAATATCAGTTTAATTTTTCTGGAAGCTAAAAAAACAGTCTCGATAACTGAATAAAATTTTCCCGGCTAAAAAATCCTTGTGCTAAATTTGATTCACTAAATGGTTTTGAAGTTATGAACTTTCAAACTTTTAAAATTTAACATTGTGTCTTATGGGAAATTCATAAAACGTTCTAAATATTAACAAAAAAAGTACCATCACCGCAAAATTTTTTTTACATGTTTCATATGAGTGTTCAATGCTAATTCCAAAATTTGAAAACATTTCTCTAAAATTTTTTATTTTAATTGTTTAAACAATGTTAATTGTTAAAATGGTTTAATTAATAATCGAAAGTAGTTAATCGCTATTGTAGCTAATACACAAAAAATTCAGAACCCTTTAAAAAGTCTAGAAAGTCAAAAATTCGAAATTGTTCGTTCTGAAAATACTTTTGCCATGGATTGTACCTACCATTCCTCCTAAAGGAAACAGAGAATCGCGATAGTCGATCAGACTCAAATACCGTCAAAATTGTAAAAATAGTCCAAAAATAACGCAGGAAACAAATTTTATAAGAATCGTATTATTTCAATGGACGTGCCTATTCAAGGACAAGAAATAAAAAACGGTTAAATCGAATATATGACTCCAGGGCAATGAAGTAGAACTTCTCAAACGTCAATTAATAAACTCTCACGTTAATTTAGTCAGCTAAATCAAAATCTCAAAATTATCAAAGCGTGAGATAAACACGATGGAAATCTCCGTACTATATTTTAGGCCCCATTCATAAATCTTCGTTTCAGTTCCAGGTTTCTGCGCAATAAAAATCATGGTGAATGGCACAAAATATTTACTCGGATCAAAATTATAGTACAAAAAAGTACCAATCGATTAAAAAATACTGTGTTGAATTGTTATGTCTCGTCATTGAATGAATTTTGAAGATATTAGAAATCATTGAAGTATAAAATGAGCGATAAATGAATTTACGTATTTTGACTTGAAATTAATTTGCAGCCGGAAAGCTAAACTCAAGGTCATCAAAGCTCCATTTATAAACTCTGAACTTTTTTACAAATTGTCAACATTTTGATCTCCAAAATTATCAAAGTATAAATATGAGCAAAATCTTCATATTATTCGAGAACGAAAAATTCGGAATTCCTCGTCCTTGAGTAAATTTGATGAACGCCCTCACACCTCCAAATAATAACGTAATAGTCACATGGGGTGTAATACACCCCACTCACTTTGGTGAGTTAAAAAACGTTCAAAAACTACAAAAAAGTTTTAAAAAATTCTAGTCTATTTATAACCTTTTTTTAAAAGACTGCGTGGATTATTTTTGATTCGCTTTATTTTTTTATACAGGGGGGGGGGGGTTAATGGACTCCTTAGTTAGAATGTTAAAATGTTAGAATCCTTAGTGCAATGAACTGGTTTTAGTCTCTTATATTTTGATTATTTCGTTTCTATAAAAGAAATTGTTTTTGAAGAAAAAATGTAATAAATAATGCTGTTGAACTCATTACCTAGTTTATTGTAATTTTTTAACCGTTTCTATAAAACAAAAATTTTACTAACACGTTTGGCGCAAAAATATTTGTTGGTTTTCAAAGTCTCGACAGCCTATTTTACCTTCTATAAACACTTTTAGAGTGTCAACAATTTTGAGGGCAGATTTTGCCCCCAAAAATTTATGGATATCTATTGAAATTTTGAGGGGGGCTCATTTTACCCCCACAAATTTATGGATATTGAATTTTTGAGGGGGGGGGGGGCATTTTGCCCCTAAAATAAAAATAATTTCGGACCGGAATCCGAAGTTGAAAATGGTCTAGGGTGTATTTTACCCAGTGTGACTATTAGGGGTTAAAAAATCAATCTAATAAAAAGATAAACAATAATTGCGTCTCTTGCCTTGAACTATAAGAATGCACCTGAAAAACAATGAAATCCAGCTCGTGAAACCCAAATTTGTAAACTCTGCTCTTTTGTTTGTCTAATATATGCATCGACACTCTTGTGATTTTTTCCACTTACTCAAAAGAGATCACAAAAAATGTGATCAACACGATTGGAATTTCCACCATTATTTTTATCATCCCATTCATGAATCTCTGCTCCAGTGGGAGCTTTGTGCGTAGCAAAAATTCATGGTGAATCGAAGGAGAAAAGGAAAGACAGGGATGAAGGGCGAAACTCTGTCCTTTTCTCCTTCGAAGGGGAAATAGAAACAAAAGTACGCACGATCGCGGAAGGGGAAGAGGAACGTGCTTGGGAATATAGCGAAAGGAAGAAAGAGGGGAGAGATGGACAGAGAGAGAGAGAGAGAGAGAAAAGACTGCGTAGTTGCCTTACGAACGGAAATATTGCGTCCTGTACACGAATCAGGTCTGAAGTTGAAGGTCACGCGTGAGACAGCCCTTCGGGAAAGTTGAGTCGGGTTAAGGGGGGAGAAAAAAATCGAACCGTCGGAACTGCGTATATATCCCGCGTTTTACCGTATCTATTTGATTTTCACCATGAATGATTTTCCTCGTGCTCTTTTGCGATCCCTAATCCTTGGACCAGCGCGTAAATTTTCGTATTCAGACTTCAAAGAGATTTTTCGAGTTATTTTCGTAAATAGTAATTTTTATCATACATATTTTATTTGTTTATTATCTATTTATTCAAAATCAAAGTCTCAATAGAGGTTAAAAAGATTATAACAACTATTTTTCTATTGGCGTCTCAATACTGAAAATTTACACCTAACAAACGAAAAAAAATGACACATTTCCTGAAAAAAAATTGTCAACTCTGTTTATCTTTCTTTTAACTCTTCAAAAATGTCTGCAAGCTCATCAGCCCACAGCGAAAAATATTTATCCTTTTCAACTCGTCAAAACTGTCTCGTCACACAGATATATATCTCGATGAATTTTTCGCTCTTCATCCTGGCTTCGTTCCATCAATATCCACGCTTGAATATTCAATATTCAAAACTCGCCGTTTTCTTTTTCATCGTGCGTCGTTTTTTTGCCTGAAAAATTCGTTGCCAACCACTCCGGTGACCTCTATCGAACGTTGACGTTACTCGTTTTTTCGTTGATGACCAATTTGTCAAAATTACACTGCGAAAATACAGGTTGGACCGTTTATTTCGAGGTTGAAAAAAAATTCGTCGTACTTCGTAAAAAGTATATTGTTTCAGTTTAAAAAAATAAAATAAATATATATCGCCTCCCAGCTCGAAGACATCGTGAGAATAGAAAATAATATCGAGTCAACATATATACACGTTGACTCCACAACGTAGCTAAAAAAAGGATGTGAAAAAACCTATAAAAAAAAAGAGTACGTCAATTTTCAAGTTAAAATGGTCAGCCACGCATCCCTTGCAGCGATCAACGCCCACGTGAGAAAAAGCGTATTTTATTTTTACCTCGGCAGCTTCTAAATTTTCCACAAACGCGATTAACCTTTGCGAAATTTACAAAATTGTTCGGAATAAATAATTAACGAGGAAGTTTCATAGCGTGTCGAGTTCAATTTGTACAGAGGACCACGTGCAAATTGACGAGTTCATAAAGTCCTGTCGAAGTTAAATGCTCTCTTCTCACTTCGACGACCTTTACCCGCCGCGTCATTGGGCAGCTTACGCGGGCCATGGATTGTTTACCTTTCCGCGATTCGTCAACAAACATGGCTCGGATGTAGCGCCGATGAGAACGTTTTTCGAGCTTATTCTCCGTTTTCCCGTATTCTCGTACGATTGCGCAATTCTCGTTGCGTGTGAACGAAAAATGCGCACATTTTTATATACGTATATACAACATATATACATATGTATATGTAAACAGAGAGAGAGAAAAGGGAAAATATACCGTGATGAATCTCACGTGACCGAAAGGTCTATTGATTTCAACGCGGGGGTGCATGCGCTCTGGTGCGCAGAAATTTAGTGTATCTGTGCCAGGCGAAAGCGCCACACGGTGTGTGCGGGTAACGGGGAAAAAAGGTGGTTGCTTCCAAACGCCGGAAGACTGCGCGATATACCCCAACAATTTTCGTTCGTTGACGACCGCGGGGTGGCGACAATAGTTGTAATCCGCGAGACATCATTTCCGTTTTCGCCAGTTTTTGTCACATCGTCGAGTACCGACGTCTCCGCGGTTAGTACGAACGCGCGAGGATTCGTGAAAATAAACATTGCGTATTTATCTTACGAACTACCAGTGAATTCGGTAACAAACGAGAGTGTCAGTGAACGGGGAGCTCGATCCTGATGACCGGGCAGGCATGAGCTGGGTTAACACGTACAGGTAATATTTACTATTTTTTTTTTTGACACCCGAGACGTCACTTTTTCCTGATGGACTCATCTCGAATTTTCTCACATGCTCTTATTCTTGTACGGTGAAATGACGAAAATTTTTTTCTTCGATTTCGCGGAAGAAGAAACGAAGCTCGATGAGCCTTGTGCCGTTTACGCTTTGAAATTGTTATTATTATTTTGTTTCATATTCAAAGAATCGTTTTTATGAAATTTTTTCATTGAAATTGGGAAAAACGTTTTGAAGCTTCCTCGAGGTTGATTTTTTATTCTTCAGCGTCGATAACTGTTTGAAGATTTTCTTTTTTTTTTTGCGACGTTGCTCCCCTTTTGTGCACGATACGAGTGTGTTCAACGTCCGTGAGGCTCTTCGCCGTTCTCGGTCGCGAAGATATACGAGAGAGGTAAACAGAGAAAAAAGAATCACGAGGGTTTTTATAATGAAAAAAGACGCTGCTCACGTGCTCGGTGTTTCTCCATCGTATATTTAAAGCTTCGGTAACACCGATCGATTTGTCTGTGGTTCGTAAGGGTACGTTAGCCTCGTACGGGCAAACTCGATGAGACACGCGACCTCCTTTCTCGGCTCCTCATTAATTTGATATAATATAATATAAAAAAAAAAGTGCATATGCACAAAGATATCTTCGGACCGATAGTACGTGAGAGCGATGAAACGGCATTGGGGCCAAACGGGGATACCAAGATCAAAGGAGTTGGCGTGTATTCGCGTTTCATATAAATTTCGTATATTTTTTCATATTTGTTTTTTACTGACATTTTTTTCTGATGCTAGAAATATTACTCTCATTTATCGATACGAGAAAAATTGAAGATAAAAAAAATGTCTCGCGATTCGGATTACGAGTCCAAGGCGAGGAAATTGTATTTTGTAATAAAAAAAAAATTCATAAATATTTTCGAATGAGAGGTAAAAAAAAATGAAATGCAAGCGGCGACGTCGCGAGCAGTCACGTGATGTTTCTTCCATTCTTCCCCATTTTCTTTTCTTTTTTTTTTTAAGTCGCAGTTGTCCGTCATCCCCGAGACGCGGACTCTACCACTCGCGTGTTGCGACAGTGACAAAAGTGTGTAAAATTTTTGTCTCTCCGATTCGATCGTTTTCGAGGTTAAGTGACTCGAAAGTTCGAGAACGATCTCGAATTCTCGAAACATCGCATCGACGCTCCTTTCACCTCTTCCACTCTCCCTGTTTTCTCCTCCCTCCCCCCCTCCCGCGGTAACTTACCCCTTTCAACTGTGCAGTTATCGATTATTCGTCGTTACTGTTTTCTCTCTCTCTCTCTCTCAAGCTCATTCTCTTGAACAATGTAATTCGATTTGATGGAAATTATCGTAAATGATCGGCTTCAATTTTGAACGCCTTTGAACGTGTAACGGAATTTGAATAACGTCAAAACGGACATGTAACGAAATAATTTTTCGTCTACACATGAAATATAGTTTCAAGTTCATTTGATTTCAATGATATTATCAGAGTCTGGAAATTTGAATCAAATATTCAGAATTTTCGAATACGTTTCACACTAATATTATAATTATAATAAATAATAAATAAAGTACAACACATCATAATACAAAAAAAAATTTAATGACAGAAGTTTTAATTTACTTAAAAATTAATTTACTTCAAAAAAATCGAAATCAAAATACTATAAAATTGAAATTTTTGGTTATTGACATCGTCGACGTTTCGTATATCCAAGGAAAAAAGTTTCCTCTGTCATTATAATTGTAATATAGATTTCTCGAGAATTTCATATTTATAAGTGGATTTGTATTCATATTTATAGATTATAGATTTATATGCATGGAAAGTTTGACGCACAGAGAGTATCAGATTATTTTTGTTATTAAAGATTATTAATACTTAAAAGATTATTTTGTGTATTGTAAGATTATTTTGCAACCAGGAAAAGACAAATATGTGTACAAAGGGTTACGTAAATATTCGTGGAACAAGCCTCCGGGCCGTCTTGTCTTTCTTCTTTTCGGGCTTCCAAAAGCCACTTAAAACGAACTCAGGAGATGGAGGAGAGAAAGAATAAAAACGAGCTTTGAAAACAAAGCTTGAATCGGGAAGGTTTCTTATTTGGGGTGAAAAAAACGTGGAGCTGAAACTTTTTCGTCACGACATAAAAAAAATATTTTCTCCATTTATTTCGTATATTTTATATAGTTTTGTTTTCATGCAAAATATTTTGTCTTATTCTATTTGTATATAAAACAATTTTATCGTTTTTTAATTTATTAACCTTCGCGTGTAGAAATTTAAAAAAATATTAATTATTTAATTTAATTCTACTCAGAAAAATTTATTTCATTTCGAAAAAAATAGCGATTGTAATAAAATGATCATGCGAAAACTTTAATTATTTTCTAAATTTTCCCGTTTCGTGTTTGAATACGCTGCTCGAAGAGAAAAAAAATTTATTCACGAAAAAAATGAATTTTTGTAAAAAATTTTAATTATTTGAAACCGAATGAAACAAAATAATTTTTTTATTGCAGAGAAGAGGTGGATTGAGGGAGCTATTCCCAAAGAGTGAAGTCATGCCAGGTTCGTTGGTGGCTCGTTGGTGACCTTGAGCCCTTCGTTGCCCGTGAGGAGGAAGAAAGCAAAGGAGGAATCCTCGCGTCGGTGCGAGCCTCGATGCTTACGCTACGCCTGGTCTCGACTCACTTCTTGAAGCAGCCATAGGAAGTGGTGGCCCCTTCGCCTCGACGAAAGGGACACAAGCGTGTTTTATGATGTGCCGTGACTGGGACATGAATCTGGGACTCGTTCATTTTCACGTTTTAACCTTTTTCGACAAATCACGAGCGTGAGAGCCGACGACGGAGCAGCAACACACACGTACACTTTTGTCAACACACTCACACGCACGCGTAAAATTCATTTCAATCATCCGAGAATTCATTTCGTCAGGACGCATCGAGGATACGAGAGGAAGAGAAAAAAGAAAAAAACTCAAGAAAAATCGATAAAAGTTTCAGAGCTCTGTCTTTACGCGGTCTTATTTATTTTCATACTTTTATTTTATTTGTTTATTTTTTTATTTCATTTTCGAGGCTCCTTCGAATATCCGAGTGTCTCGTCGTCCTGCGAACAGGTTCGCGACGTCCTCGGTGCTCAGTGGGTACGGGTCGAGTGTGAGAAAGAGCGAGATAGGATTCGAAACAGACAGAACGGCAACGAGAGCTTGAATGAAAAAGAAGATAAATCATCGTCAGGACGATTTTCACGTTGAGAGAAGAAGTCGGGGACGAGGCTCGAGAGCCGTTCGATCGAAGTTGCCGTTTTCCACGGCCTCGAGGCTGAACTCAGCTTATTTCAATCTGTGGAGAGCTGCGAGAGAGTGTATTGTAAGCTCTTCAATGTTTATTCAACAATTAAGATTTTTTTGAAAATTTTTTTTATGATTTCAGGACGTGCATTATTAGTTTGATATATTTCATTATTTTTAGTAATTTTATTTTGTAAAATATTTAATTTAAGGGACCATCACAGTGTGATTTTTTTTTTAATGTTGCAATAAAGTAATCGGTCCAGTTTTTTAAAATAAATAAATACATTCATGATGAAAACAACTTGATTTTTTAAATGTTTATTTATTAGGTTTATAATTGTTAAATAAATTTTTCTCAGAATAGGGTTTTTCAAAACGGTGATCACCCTCCAAGGAAGAGTTTTAAAGATATCTAGTTCAAATTTGGAGAGAACATTTTTAACGTCATTCTTTATCGCACTATGGAAGCTTTTTTTTTAAAATCTTCCAATTTTTTTAATGAAAAACTGTCGAAAAAAGGCCAAATTCGACACTTTTTGTTCAAACCGCCGCCATTTTGTTAAATTTGAAAAAAAAACCTCCAGAGCGCGATAGCGACTGTCCTACAGATTAAAAATCTTTTTGAAATTTTCGTTTGAGATCAAAATTGCAGCCGCAATCGTGGTCACCGTACAGGACCTTATTTTGAGTGTCATTACAACAATTTATTTAGTAATTATAAACCTAACAAATAAACATTTAAAAAATCGTGTTGTATCCATCATGAATGTATTTATTTATTAAAAAAACCGGACCGATTACTTTATTGCAACATTTAAAAAAAAATCGCGAAAATCTCTTAATTTTATGCGAATTGTTTTCTAAATTTCGTATAAAAAAATATCAACAGTGCGGCAGTGGGTCGCGGTGCAAGCGAAGTGGGATGAGACGACCTCAGCAAGACTCTCACCATCAACATCACCATCACCATCATCAACATCATGCTTCATCATCAAGTCCCACTCGAGCTCGTCAACAGGGAAACGATAAGGTACGACAAGATTTTATAAAATTAATTTCATTATCTATTATTATCAATTTACTATTTACTTTAAATTAGTTTAATTTTTACCTACTTTTCTAAAGACAAAATACATAAAAAAATAATTTTTATTTTTTAATACTTTTAGAAATTCTGCACGATTGAAAATTGTACACAGGAAATAAAAATTAGAACTGACAACAGAAATTATTTGGATATGATGCAAGGATCTAAAATCGTATTCTAAAAATATATTGATTATTTTAATTACTTTTAATTTAAGGTGGTTCGGAAGAAACAACGAAAAAAACGAGTTACGTTTAACCCCCTTGTATTTTGAGATTTACGGACACTGTAATATCAAACGAATCGATTAAAAAAAAGAAAAGACGTTTCATCGTACCGTTTTTAAGATATGAGCGTTTTAAGTTTCACAAAAATACATGTACTCTTATACAGATCACGAAAATTTCACCGGAAATAACAGAATTACAGAAAATTTAGACGTTTGATGATATAATCAAAAATCATCATACGAAACTTTAATTAATTAAGAACACTCCTGCAAAATTTCTGAACTTTTCACCGCACCGTTTTTTTGCTATCATTTATTGAATTTCGATATGCGGCATCTATCTCTTTTTACTCCGCAGATCTCAGCAACTCAGCATACTATAGTAGCCACACGTATGGTCAAATGAGAGCTTAAAATAAATCTTTATTACAAATAATTAGTTGAATAATATATTAAATTTCAGATTTGATCATTAAATAAAATAGAAATATATTTTTGTAATATGATTTCGATACTTTTTAAAAGATCTATCAAAAATTTGAAAAATCTATTAAAGTTGTGAATTTGATTTCTCGTTTTTCTTCCGAACCACCTTAATGTTCAACTATTTATATTTAACCATTTGAAAATATTTATTTACAGGATGAATCCCGTTTAGCCAGAGTGAAGCGTGTTCTGGCTGTTTCGCTTCTCGGACGTGGCGGAAATTCGAACCGAGTGTTCGGTACGAGGCTAGACCTCGTTGAGTCTTATCTTGACACGGGCGTACCGTACGTGGTGCATCGTCTCTGCACCTACATCGAGATAAACGGATTCCAGAGCGCTTCGGTTTTCCGTTTGTCCGGCGGAAGTCCAAGATTGACGGAACGTCTTCGAGCCGCGTTCGAGCGTCGCGGAGATGCCGATCTTGAGTCCGCTGCGTGTCCACCGACCGCTGCCACCTTGCTCCGGCAATATCTCAAAGAGTTACCGCAGCCTCTCGTCCCCTCCACTCTCGTTGGAAGTCTTCTTGACGTCCACCAACGTGAGTTTCGACCAAACTATTTTATATTATACTTAAAAATTTGAGTTAAAAACTTTAGTAATACGGGAAAAATTTTCTTACATTTTATATTTCTAATTATTTACGATTTTAAGGTAATATGGCTATGGTTCGATTTTCTACTTTGAGATCCAAAAAAATTAGACGATATAAAGATCATTGAAATGAAAACGGTGTCCAAATTTTTTCAAGATTTACAACAAGATGACCACGTAGTTTTTGAGATATTAATTATTTTAGATCGGTGATTTTACACACGGTCATATGGCCGAGCCATAGTCAATCACCAACATTCATAAAAAAGTCAATATTCTAGATTACTTCAGAATTTAAATTTGTGTGCAACTGGCAAAATAATTTTTACAAATTAAATGTACGAAAAATTTACCACATTCACCACATATTTTCGGAAATATTTTAAGTTTTCAACAAGCGTGTCTCACTTTTTGCGTGAGTAAGAGAGAGAGGTCCGATGAGTTAAAGATTTTGGGGTTAACGATGTGAGTCAAGATGCGAACAAATGTAAAATCCGATTAATAAGAAAAAAGTCAATTCGGGCTCGTTGAGAGTATAAAAATAAAGAAAATACATTCAATTTAAAGTACGCGATTTTCCCAAAGAATTGGTCATATATTGGCGATAATTGACAACAAAAAAATCGTTTTTTATAGTTCGTCAACGACTTATCTGCATCGTGTATATCACTTTAACAATAAAATTTCGATGGGCACATGAAAATACTCAAGGAGGAAAATACTATGAAGAAAATACGAATAAAAAGAAGATCATAAATAATGAAAACACAAATTATTTTAAACATGAACACGCCAAGACCTTTAAATCCGTTTTTAATAATTACACTATAAATCTGTTATTTGAGACAATTTCCGATCGATAGTTCTCGTGAATAACGAAAATACCAATTACCCCAAGCGCAAACCAAAAATTAATTGTGGAAAATCGACGGATACGTTTTGAGATTAGTATTTTCGTGTTCTCGACCATATATTTTTAACCCTATAGAACTCACGATCGTTAATTTCTCGTTACTAACGTAAACCCTAACTTGATCGAGCACGCACCAAACGCTAAAAATAAAAGAGCAAACAAGTGATTTTCGTTTAGTTATTTCCGGCTTTTAATCATGTATTAGCGCGATAATGATTCAACTATCAATTTCTTGTAAACAACGAAGACATTTATTATACCAAACGCTGAGTGTTTAAAAAATTACCTAAAGATGGAAAAGTCACAATCGATACTAAATTATATTCCTATTATATTATTTAGGCGCCCTTTAAAACTGAAAACTATAAGAATATCCAGAATTTTTAATGGATTTTTTTCCACGGAAACAATAAAATATTCTTTTCTTTTCAAAATTTTTGTCATCAAATTTACTGAGTAATTAAACGCTTAAAAAAATTACGTTTATGAATATATGTGGGTAAACATTTAAAAAAATTAATACGTAATTTCTGACAAAGAATATGAAAATGTGCAAACTAAAAAAAAATATTTTTTTTACTGCAGAAGAGTTCGAGAACAACCGGGAACTGTGGATAGATGCAACGAAACAATTGCTGGAAACCTTGCCACCGTCTCACTATCGTCTGTTTGGGTATCTTGCCAACTATTTGAGCAAGTACGAGGCTAGACACGGCCGAAGTTCCGGGGTTTGCGGTGTTTTCGCACCTGTCGTCTTGCCACATGTTCCGCCGGCGACAACATTGTTACGCGACATCCTCGCCGACGCTCCGGATCTTTTTCCAGACTGGTGAGTCATTTGAATAAATTTACAATTTGTGTCGAACCCTCTTCAGTTTTTTGACAATCACAAAATTGATTTATTAATATCGATAAATTACGAACATTTTCCGAAAATGACGCAGCTTATGAAGATACATGCACAATTTGTAATTTGTAATCTCATTTCAGGATGCATCTCTAAAATACGTGTTTGTCAAACATTACAAATTTGAATTACATGATAGAGTTATAGTCATTGTGGAGGGTTTGAAACAAGGCCCTTTTCATGTATTTATGGAAGAAATTTAAGGTATCCCTAGCGCGAGGGAAGGTATCGAAATTTTGATCTCGTTTTTTCTCATATTCCAAGTGGACTGAGCATTTAACTCCATTAGGAAAAGTTATTGCAAATCAATTAAAGAAAAACTTACTCAAAATTCAAATCGATCCTACGTAAAGTTTATTTGTTATATAATAAACAAAATCATGAAAATTTTGTCTTCAAATTTTTGTAAAAATTAATTGAAGCTTCTTTGATGTTATATAAAAATGTGTGCAAAATTTCAATAGGCTTCACCGACCGAAAAATCGAGATACATGGGAGGTTGCGAAAAATGACGATTTTCAAGAATAAATATCTTGATTTTTCAGTCGGTAACAGCCCCTGAAATTTTACACAGTTGTACATATGACATCGAAGGATGTGTCTGCAAATTTTCGGTGAAATCTGAAGATAATTATTTCGTGCAAGGAATACCTTAACATCAAAGTAACTTCGACATTGTGTAAAAAAAAACTTGTCATTCCCATCTTCGTAATGGAAGTGATTTAACATCAGGACTTCCCTGATTCAACTTGATACGTCCATCATATTGAACTCGATAACGAAGAGAACCCTCTTCCTAATTTTGTTTTACATATTAATTGGTTATGGATAATAATAATATTCTTGTATCAAAAATCATATCAAAATTTATTCTCGTTAAAATTTCGATGTCACAGCTTTAACAAATTTTTAGTTAAACAATTCAAAGGGCTCTTAATCGTACTGTAAACAGTGTATAAAATTATTCATCTTAAATTTTAAGCGTACATTTCTTACGACCTTCAAAGACCACTGACACGTATTCTGTATTGTTGTAATCGAGTTTTTGTTCACTAATCGCGTAATAACACGTGTCCAATTTTTGTTCTCCAAGTCACGGGTTAATGGAGCAAAATAAACACTCCATTTCCGCGTTGCGGAAGGTCTCGTCTCGTGTTTTGTAAAAGTACCGAATACACGCGACGGGGCAAATTTCAATGGATTAGATATCTCGATGTCTCATGAGGATATTAGGCTGGCGCGTGAAAAACGTCAATTGAATCGAGAACGAGCGTAAAATTCCATTTACGAGAGAAGCGAACGTAGAAGTCACTCGTTCTCGCGCTAGCAAAGTCCGGGAACTACTTTCTACCCGGTCACGCGAGGATTCCACGTGATTTCACGTGACCGTTTGTCTCCCTGGTAACGAGTAACAATTCCGTCTTTTAGATTGCAACATTGTCATAATTTCGAAATATTAATCCTGTCACGTGAAAAAATAATTTTTTTATATATTCTACATGGAGGGGTACATGTAGAATACTAAGAAATGTATAAAATAATGAAAGCTTTTTCACTGACCGATGGTTCATATTTTTTCAAAGGATTAAGAATATTTGTGCCAAATTTCAAATTAAAATTCTCAAAAATGAGAAAGTTATGAACGATCTTATATCTATCATCACGTTGGGGTAAGGCGAACTTTAAAAGAGTTCCCAAAACAATTTTCTACCAGCGAATTTTAGGTAGTTCGATCGCAAAAATTGTTTTCTTACGAAAAAGAAAATATGTTTTGAATAAAAAATTTACAAATCGATTGAAAAAAGAAAAAAGTAATTCTGACGTCTAGTATTTTAGCTATTTTTTAAATGTTTTTTTAGTTACTATTTACAAAATAACTCAAAAACGGTTCTCAAGATTTTCATAGAAAAAAGGAGATGTTAGAGTACTTTGTAAAGAAAATTTAGAAAAAAATGAATACGGTCTGACGTCTAGTTTTGGAGAAAAACTATTTAGTAAAAATCATACATTTATTTCAGTGAGAGAATTTTCAAGGCTCGCGAAATGGCAACGCAAAAATTTCGTAAATCTTAAAACTTTCTAAAATTAATTTTTTTTAAATTGCAAAAAGGGGTCCCCATTTTTATACGATACCCAGCAATCGAACTATCTTAAATACGATACTATTTGTTTTAGATATTCATGTTGGGTCTGCTATTTTACATTTTACATGTTTCATTTATTATTTTCCATAAAAAAACGTTTTTGCTCTTGAGTATAGTTTTTTTTTATATTTGTTTACAACAATTTCCAATCAATTAGAAAATATCTATAATCACTTTGAAAATTTTTCTCAGTAACGAGACTATCGAGCGTAAAATTTATTCGGTCATCGATCGTCCTCGCCTTTTAGAAATAAATTACCGAGAGAGGAATTCGTCCGAGTATCGATGTCGAGGGATCCGATCAGGAGTTCCTTGTAAACGCCTAAGAAAATCTCTATTATGCATGGTCAGGCATGGCCTGCAGTGATGCCTCAAAGACGAGCTTTTCCAATGTGCTCATCGAGTATGTATCACTCAGAAAATGCATATTCAAGTTTTTCAGTCATTGAGCACGTTCTTCGCGAAAAAAACAGACTGATGTTCAGTCTTCCATCCTAAGGGTTAATTACATTATTTTTACGGTAAAAATTAAAATGATAGGACTTTAGTAAATCTTCGACTAATCGTTTTGAACGTGAAAAGTCCACGTAATTTTTTTCGATTTTACTTTAAATATTTATTTGAATATATGATACAAACGTTGAATTCCTTTTTCATTGAATTTTCGTCAAGAAAAATCTGATTCCTATTTCCACACTTGAAAATAAAATTTTTTAAGTATACGGGTAATTCTTTACTTTAGCGGCTTTTCCGAAAATTAGCGATAAAAATTTTTTTTAAAAATAAATCGTCATATTTTGTCATAAAATGTTTCATAAAAAATGAAAACCAATAAAATTGTAGGGACTCTTATTCCCTCTCTCACTCTCGTCAATATTTTCAACAATTCTTTTTTCGTACCCGTACTCCGAAAATATCTTTATTCTTCTTTTTGTAAATAGCGGGCGATGCATTCGCTTCGCGCGTGCAAGTTCCGGATAATGCTTTTAAATGAATATTCCTGTCTTTTAATGATTTTTTTTCTTATTTAACTCTTAATTTTTTTATACATTTATCCTGTCAATATGACTCTACAACGATGCTCAATTTCTTTCCTGCATATTGGTGTAATGTAATTTGTTTATTAATTAATTGAGAAATAAACCAACACCAAGACGACCATATTACGCTTGCCATTAAATTATCTAACATAAAAACGAAAAATAAAACAATCTAACCCTCGTTTACTTGTAAATGTTCTTATGATTTAGCTAATCTTTTTTCTTCTTTTCGTTTTTGTTTTAGATGTTTTGTCTTACTTTTCTCGGACGATTAGAGTAATAACCAATTTTTGACAGTTGTTAAAATTCGGATCAAATTCACATACGATAAAAAATTTAGTTGGTCCCAAACGAACCAATTTCCGCCATCGCGAGCCAATCAGACTTACGCGAAAAGGCGGTGGCAAAACGATAAAGTTCACGTATCTTCCATCCAACTTAATATGAAATTGGATTTCTCCCTTCTGCTCGGGTAGTATTCAGGACAGAAATTCTCAATTGTCTTCTTTACATTTATGTCTTTCCGAATCCTTAATGGCTCTTTTACAGCACGTACGTCCTAAAAATAAAGACTCTGGAATTCTGGTCTTTTGATAATTAGTATTCAATTTCGAGGTTTTTCAACTCTTTTCCTGTTTTCTATTATTAACTTTTATCTCTTGTTCGTCTTCGTATTTCTTACAATTAGTTCTCTTGCTGGTTTTTCATTGTCTTCATTGCCTAGCGACTACAAAAGCGAATAGTATATCACCTCCTGCGATTTATCGTAGCGAATGCGTACACAAACGAGAAATTTGATATCCAGTCAGTAAATTGCAATAGTGTATTACATACATGAACAGATGCAATATCGTTACTGTTGGAGTCCGTTTTTTCATTTTTTGATCTGGTAATTTATTCATTTTTTCATATGATTAGATATGATTTTATTATTATTTTTTTTAAACAAGTTTTTATCTCTTAAATGATTTATGAGCACGTAAAAAAATTCTATGTAATTTCACGTCCTGCAGTCGATGTTGATAAGATTTTATGATTTTTATAGTTCGTTCACATTAACTCGACCGAGAAAAGCATATTCTGACAATGAGTCGACCCACAATGATCATTTTTTAAAAATTGCCAAAAATTATGTCGTAACGAGGTGAAAGCCTTAAGGATTCGAAATGCCTGTCCTGAGCACCCGACCAATCTGTTTCCCATTATCAAACCTTTAAATTTATTGTCAAATTGATTTCCTTATTAAATAAAACCCAAATCATGGATTCAAGTCAACAATATCTGGTTCCATCCACGACTAGGCAATCCCAGATTTATTTTTATAGATCTGAAATTTAGCGACTAAAATTATAGTGCGTCTTAACTGATCCAGGATGTAATAGAATTGAGTCAGAAAGCATCGTATAAATTCAAGAAAGTTGAGAAGGTTGCTGATAAAAGCTGAATGTCGATCATATTTGAACGATGAGAAAGAAATCGATTCACAGCATTCTCCTGTAGAGTCACTATAGGACACTGACAAGCGTGAGACTCGAAACAGCGATCAATAATATACAAATAAAAAAATTATATGAAAAAAATCTTTGAATTTCTCTCTAATTTTTTTATTACTTTCTTGGACTTTTGAAAAATTCTGACTAAGTGAAATCATTTAGATTTTAAATATGACTGAAATTAAATAAACGATTTCAAAAGTTTCTAAATGCAAGTTGTTTAAAGGGGTTCGGCACAGTTGTCATAAAACTCAAGAAATTATCACGTAAAACAGATAGGGAATCGAAAAATGATCAGAATTTAATAAAAATGAAAACAATGTTCGTTATTATCAAATAAATGGATATAAATTTCCAAAAAATATTCGTCTACGTAGATATTGAGTTATTAGAGAAAATATTTCCGTGCTTATAAATGAATGAATGAATGAATAATTTTATTATGCCTTGGAAAAGTCATCTATTGGCAAGACTGAATCAGTTAGGAAATATACATTAGTTATTATACAAAAGATGGTATTATGATAAACTGAACTTAAAGCTAAAATGCAACGCAAACAGAAAGAGCCGTTGTCACTCAAAACTGAAATTAAAGCTAAAATTCAATTAGAAAATGCAACGCAAACATTCGCAAACAGAAAGAGCAGTTGTCACTCATGCAACAGCATGTTACAATAATACATTATAATAATCGAACTCAATATCGAAGTAGTTCATTCAAAGCAAGCCGAAAAATTCACATTCACAGTATACACTGTGTACAAGCTCAAGCAACAGAATTACGCATGTCAAACAGAGTACTAAGAGAAGTAGCCGAAGTAATATCAGTTGGAAGAGATTGCCAGAAGTACATGGCAGCAACAGCAAAGGAATTTCTACGAGTGGTTGTACGACAGGTCGAAATATGGAAAGTTGACGTAATGTTTAGCCTGGCAGAATGACGAGTTTCAAGAGCCTCAGGAAAGAGATCAGACAAATAAGATGGACATTCACCTGAGAGAATTTTATAAATCAGTACAGCCATAAAATATTGCCGTTTCTAAGACCGTCTCTAAAAGAGAAAATTGAATCTATAACTATATTCAGAGAAAAAGGACAATTTTCTGTTTCGATAACTCGAAAACTATGTAGATAAAAATTTTGAAAAAAATTATGTTTACGTATTTCACGTTAAAGAACATCTTGACAAAATTTTATCATGTTCTGATCATAGTCGCTTATGTACCGAAACACCTTAATGCAGACTTTAAAATTTACTCAAATGTGATAAATGAATTTAAAAAGTCGCTTCATCGTTTCATCGGTAAAAAAAAAGAAATACGAATGAATTACTGTTACGTTGAGATGATTGGTATTGAAGGCAGTGCTTCAAGTTCGATAACAAAATCTCCCGTTACGTGCAAAAGCTGATTAACTTTGGCATGAAAACGAATTCATATACATATAATAATTCGCCTCTTTTTCCCTTCGTCGATAAAATCTAAAGCCATCAGCTCGATTTTAGCCTTGACTCGTCACAATTCGATTCTCATTACGCAATAGATAACACGCGTCAACCGACCCAATTTAATAAACATCCGCTCAATGCGATCCGAACATCCCCCAATGATGACTAATAAACAGTAAATTTCGTATCGCGATCCATCACGCACTTCCTGTACGCCAAATAATTCATCGTGTTGACTTTCGCTTTATCATCCCACCATTATTGTTCTTTTTCTTTTTATTTTTATCCTGATGACAAAGAATTTTTTCCGTTTTGACTTTCACTAAATTGAAGAATCCATCATTGTTGAAATCAAACAAATTGACTTGAATAAACGTGTATAGATTATTTCATTCATTTATTCTTTCATTCGTTCTTATTTTATCCATTCTATTTTTTGTTTTCGTAAATAATATTTATTCATGTATGTTTTATTGAGCTGTCAGGTTGCATGAGGATAAAAGCGAACATTCATTTGAAAGACATCATTCGTATTAGACATATTCGGAACCAATCTCCGAAACTCTTAGCATTTGAATTTTTCATAAGTTTTTTATTGAGTCAGACCGTGGATCTTCGTAAGGATTAAAGTAATTCGCTGCAAATTATATTCCGAATTATTTATCAAATATTCCGGAAATAAAAACTAAGTCAATGAAAAATCGGAACAGATGAGACTTATTAGAGTTAAAACCCACCCACGAGAATCCTTACAATGTTGCCAGAGAATTACCTGGATTTGCGTAATCAAGGTTTTTAGAGCTTACTATAAAAGGTCTTTTTCAACACTCCTTTTTTGCGATGAAAAAAAAAGAAATAATTTGAAGTTTGATGCGACTACATGAAAAAACATCCAATTTTATGTTCGAAACTTTTATTATAATTAGATAATACTATATTAAAGCATTAGCTGAGAGATTTGAAAAAAATTAATTATAATTACATTTTTTCTAAAAATCTAAATTTCAAATCTAAAAATAAATAATTATTTATTTATAAAATCGAAAAACTCGACATAAAAAATTTTACAGCCTTCAATTTCAGATAAGAATTTTTTTTTACTCAGAAGTTGTATCAAACGATGTTCGGTGGTTTTCAAATGTTTTTCCATGTGGAAATTCATTCGACTCTTTTACGTGTATAATTTGTTCATGTTTTTTTCCAATTTTAAGCGTAAAATGGAAATCGATAACTGATACGTATTCCCGAATGATTGAAGTTGCACGGTAAAGTGACGTATCGAAATCCTTGGCGAATCGCCATCAGAAATTTTAATACACGCGCGGTGCGATAACTTCGAATTTTTAAATAGTCAACGATCGTCTAGACATTGCATACCGGCACGTCAAATCGTTTCAACGTCAAGAATTATTTATGTCTAATCTCTCGCGTCCCGCTCTGAGTCATAAACTTTTTTGAGAATTTTCAACTAAAACATCAGTTAAAAAAAATGTCTTATTGAGGAAATATCGGGCAATAAAACTGTTTTAAGAATGATGTGCAAAATTGCGATATTCTTTCACTTTTAATCATAACCTGAAATTACAAAGAAAATGCGAACAAATTAATCCTATCAAAATTGGGAGAGTTTTTGTTTAATATTTTAAAAAAATTTAAAATACCAATTAACTTGGGAATATGAATTTTTGCAATTTTATTTATTTATAATTGATTTATCTAAATAAATTGTCATCAGACATTGCTCGAAAATCCCTAAATAATGTATTTACATATAAATTCTCGTTAAAAGCTTTTCTTAACTCAACTTGCAAACTTGACAGTTACTTTATTCTATTTCAATCATTCGCAGTCGAATAGGTTGAATCGTATAGACATTGAGCTGCTCGATGATTGATTTATTTAATTAGCAGAGCACGACATATCTACTCTCGGTTACGTAATTTTATTGGTGAAAAAAAAAACTAAAGAATGTGACTGTCACTGGTGATTATTCGTCCGTGACGAGAGATTAACTAACCGCAATTATTTTTACTAATTGCTGTTCGGTTTTGTCATCATTGAAAATTATTGGTCGTCTTCGACGGTCTCGTGATTCGAAAATGAGGTAAACGAAAAATCAATCAATCCTGACGGCTTTCGTATTTAAAAAATTGGGTACTTTGAATACGCATACGTAGTTTTTTAGAAAATTTTTAAATTTCATACAAAATATGCAAATTCATTACTTTTTCAAAATTTTTGTTAAAATATAAAATTATTAAACATATGTGGATACAAAAATGAACGAAACAATGAAAAAAAAATTAAGTAAATAAAATAATCAGAACAATATTTTTAATACATGCAAAAGTTAAGTATATGAATTGAAAAATTTTCAAAAATGCGAATATCCCCCTTCAAAAAATATTCCACAACCGTCTGGATTTTTTGCGACCTTGAAGGGAACGTCAAGTGTCTCGCGTGTAGGATTCGAATCCTGTTGACCCTGAAAACTCGACGACCGAGATTCTTCCAGAAGATCGAATTCCCTTCCGCGAGCGATCTAAATAAAATTTGCAAAATATCAATTGCGACAATTTTTCGTTATTTTAAACTTACCATTTGCATAAACGAAAAAATATTTTCTCAACGATAATCGAACTCCAAAAATAAGATGAACAGCATTGAATAAATTTTCAGGAAATGCACAGAGCTTGTAATTTCAAGTGAAAGGAGTGCATTTTGGCAAAATATTTATTTAAACGGTAAAAGTGTTCATGTAACTCGAGGATGACTCACAGAGCGAGCATAAAACGAGTTTGTATATAAATTTTATACGAATCAATCTCTCTGAAGGGTCTTTGAACTCAGCTGTAGCGCAGACCAATCAATAAAAATAAAAGTTTCCAACTTTGTATATTGAAAAAAAATGCATGAAAAATTTACGAATTGAGATCTACGTCGAGAATCGCGGAAAAGAATAAAAATAATGAATCGTGAAAACATAGCCTCGGTAATTGAAAACATCGATATACACATAGGATATTTATCGAGCAAAGAAAGAATTTTCAAGCCTTCGAGAGACGTGCCTCCAATTCCATTAATGCGAAATTATTTTTAGAAACGAGTGGAATGTAGTAAACAGACGTTTGGAAGGAGGAACAATAAAAATATGGAGAACTAAAAATTAAATTAAAAAAATTAATGATCAAAGCTTGATAACAATTTTTTTAAATCTTTTATTAGGAATTGAATGTAATTGAACATTTAATTACGTGGTATTATTTCGAATGTATATTTATCCAAACAATTTTCATGTTCTCAACAGAGGTTTTCAAAATTATTTTATCAATTTCGTTAATGAAAAATTATCTTTGGATATGAGTGGAAGTCTCTTAAAGGACTTTTTGAACGGAAGATAATAAAAAAATGATTAACTGAAGATTTTAAATTTAAAGAAAATGTTGGGCAATGACACTTGAAAATAATATTTTGCGTTTTTTCTTTGACATTTCATCAGAAATATAATTGAAAATTCAATTACGCAGTATCATTTCGAATACTTTCTTATCAGAATAGTTCGAAGGTGTGTCTTATACTTCGGAAGAGGAAAATTATATTTTTGGAAGCGAGAGGAATTTTTTGAACAAACATGCCAAGAAAGAAAAGTTCGATCATTACAAATATGGAAAAATATGGTGCACAGACAATTCAAATAAAAAAGATTACCGATTTTTTAAGTTTGAAAAATACTTGACTCATTTTTATTTTGTACTCTTCATTGGGTATAAATCAAAATGTTATTATTCAACGGTATTCACAATTAATTTTTTATAATAAAAATCATTTTCGAGGAAAGAGTACAATTAATTTTCATAGTAAAATTAATTTACATTAATAAATAATGGATAGAAAATGCGTCGAAAAAATTGGATTTTCAGAAACGAGAAATCAGAATAAAATTCGCGATCTATGCTCGATAAATATAAAAATAATTCACGAATTCGATAGGTCACGCAGATTTTGGTTCACTTTGTTTTGTTGCCACGTGTAAATCCTCGAATATAAATGAGTAAA
The DNA here is from genome assembly GCA_030522605.1 of Cremastinae sp. B BG-2022a. Lineage (NCBI taxonomy): Eukaryota > Metazoa > Arthropoda > Insecta > Hymenoptera > Ichneumonidae > Cremastinae sp. B BG-2022a. Next base: position 4,995 of record JAPYYX010003451.1, on the reverse strand, counting down.
AAATATATAAACATAGAGAATGTTGCGAGTAGCGGCGAAAGAGAACCGGTTAAGCGAGCAGACAAACGTCGAGGGCGAGGATCCTTGTGATTTTCCATTTCGATATAACACTCAAACCGGAGACCTGCTCTCCGTTCCCCCTGCTCTTTCAACCAAACTACACGTGGCCCGAAAAAAAAATTACCAAGCGCAAAAAACTCTGAATGCTTAAATTATATAACCTACGAATTTTTTTTAGTGCCAAAAAAATTACGAATAATCTATTTTAATTTTTCTGACGAATAATGAACTCAACATAAAAAAAAATTATAAAATATTTTTTAATCGATGAAATTGATCATGTTGTATGTAGCCAAAATTGTGAAATGAAAAAATCTTTATTCGTTTATGTATTTATAAAATTAAGATCTCTTTTTAAATAATAAATCTTGTAGTTATAATAAGAAATACGATGATAGGGAAATAGTAATTGGGAAGAAATATCCTTTTTTTACATAAATCTTATAATTATTCAAAATTAATCAGTTCTTTATATCGTTGAAATATCATCTAAAAATGTTCACACGCAGACGACTATTTTTATCGTGTATTTTTTTGCCTTGACCCTTCCAAATTCGTGTAAACATAGCACGTGCTCGTGGCTCGGTCCGTTATGTTTTCGTTGAAAAAGAAAAAGAAAGGGGAAAAAAAGTCGAGCAAGCAATGATCAAAAATAGAAACGATTGGCTGTGACGTCAAAGATTTTTAGAGTTGTGAAAATGGTGCTATATGAGTGAATATACTTGGAGGGAGCGAGCTCGTTTGAGACAAAAGGAAAAACGCGTTTTCACGGTGAGACAATTCAAGTCCGAGTTTAGCCACTCGCGCATTTGTATTCCTTCGCTACGACGATTACAATGTCTCGATGACTTTGGACAACATCCAATTCTTCCATTTTTATACCGATTTTATTTTCCTACCGATGAGAAAAAATTTTGTGTTCCTTTTAAAAACTGAAAACATATTTTTGGATTCTGTGAAATTAATTCCGAAATTTTATAATTTTTTTAATCTCAAAAAGAAAAGATTGATATTCTCGCAATGAAAATTCTAAACATTAAAGTTGCCTCCTGAATAGTCGTACGCAAGTCTGAAATAAATAAAAATAAATTGTTTGAAGGACAATAACAATTTTTTATTGAAATCGTAATTATTTTTTTGCTCTATGAATAATATAAATAATATAAATAAATAGTTCTAAACATTTGAAAAATGAAGCTTCATCGAAGTATTCCATCCATCATTCGGAATTGTAGAATTATGCAACGGAGTGAGAAATTACATTGCATCTTGTAACATTATATTCGAAATGACATAATTGAAATTGAACGCAAGCTTCAAAGCCGCAGTTATGTATCGATTCTCTCTCAACTAATGCCCACGTTTATTATTCCTCGTGGAGAACGAATCGAAGTGCGCAGTAGAACTCGCCCTCTGAGCCAGGGCTTTCTAGCTTCATTAGAAAAAAATGTGAATAATAAATTCGTACTTTAGTCGAATTAAGATGTTTCGATAGTTATTTAAATTTCAATAGTTTGATAAATTTTTAACAAAAAAATTCTCTTACATAAAACATGTATTTTTTTTTTAATTTTCGTCTTACAATTAGTAATCTTCGAGCAATTTAACAAGAGTTTCTAGTTAAATATTTTTTTTCACTAAAAGTTGAATGCGTAGCCAATAATTATTGGACTGATATATCAATTATATTCTTTGAATTTTTTTTTAATTATATTTTTTGAAAATTTTTAGCTAATTATAATTAGCTAAACATTTTTTAAATAATTATAATCAGCTAAAAATTTTTTAAATAATTAGCTAAAAATTTTCACAAAATGAGTACTCGGTCATGTTACAAAAAATGATCGCCGGGCTTTTAATTTTTTTTCGTTATTTCGATTCCTTGTACATTATTTATCTCGATTTTTCCTTGACGAATTTATGCAATTTTTCCATTGCACTTGCCACGAGGATCGTTATTCGATCGATGGAGGCTCAAGTTCGCATGAATCATGCAATGTTTTCATTTTAAAATGCATTGACACGTTCGACCTGAGCTCGTTAAATCGACATCGATCAATTTCTCCCTGGCTATTTATTCGCTCTTTTGAATTCCGCATCGATCTCTTAAAGATTCGAACGGAGAAGGTTGCCGCTGATTAATTTCTCGACTGTTGCGTCGCATTTCCAGACACTCGATCATCCGGCTTATGTGATAAGCGACACCGGGATATCGTTTTCACCTTACAATCTTATTAACTTTAGACGAGAATTTAGAAGTATGGAAAAAAGTATCAGGACATCGATATTTATTTTTAAAAAGAATATAAGTTTAATTTTTCTCAATCGAAAATCTATAAAAAATTGATAATATAGGGCTGTCATATTTTACTTGATCCTCCGAAATTCTGATTTGCTTATGAATGGTTTTTTTTAAATTTTGATAGTGATTAAATTAATTTGTATCGATCTTTCTAAAAGTTAGGGCACCAGACTTGAAATATAAATATTTTTTTATGATTGCAATTAGTCCTTTAGATGTGCCATAGATTTTATCTTAGTACGTGTCGAGGTTGCCAGCTTATGGAGTAAAATTTACAAAACAGATTTGCTGAGAATACAAGAAGTTAAATTCAATTTTGATAAAACCTGCTTTTAAAAACCATGTAACAAAATTTGGTTTCACCAGTATGAAAATAATTAAAAAATTGATTAATTAATTATTTCAGATATGAATTCCTTTCTATACCAAGCACCGAAATCGACTTCAGATGTTGCTTTTATGACAGTACCTTTGGAAGAATACGAATTAAGTTTTTTTTCTTACTAAAAACATAAAATCCAAATTTTCAAAACCTCAAAATACAAAATTTATTTTGATACTGCTTTTGATCCTCCACTTTTTATATTCAATCGACTTTTTCCTACGGAAATCATTTCTGTTTTGGTGAAGAGAAGATAAATATCAGAAAGCTACGTCTTTTTTGTTGAGTGTATGTACATTCGCTATAGACAGAATTCTCTATTTTGTTTCGCCCTCGAGCGCGGAAGGACGAAACGAGCAACCGGTTTTCTCGTATAGTAGCTTACACTACATTTCCCTACTCTCTTTTCGTATTCTCGTCGCTTCTTTCTTCTCTTCCTGTACCATATAGTATTAGAGTATATGAATCACTCGTCCACTCATGTATAAACATTCTAAAGATCTTCACAATTACTCATTTTTTAAATGTTTTTTGCGATCATCATAAAAAAAATATTCGTGAAAAAATAAACAATACGAATATGAATTTTTACCAATTAATTTAAATTTATTTTCATTCATCGTACATTCAAACATTAAACATAAAAAAAACTGAGAATTGACCAAATTTTATTTTAGATCTGCGAAAAAAAATTGATATGAAATTTTGATTGACTTTCGATTTCTCTGTACTTTGAATTTTTAATAAGAACGTCGTCTGCCGAACCTTCGCCAGATCTCTTATTTTTTTCTCGTCTGCGTTCCGAGAGACCTTTCGTTACCAGGGTCAATCCTTGGACGAGCACGGCCCTGGCATGCAATCAACGTGAATGCACTTTCGACGAAGACGACGATGCATTCCAGCGCATACTTACCAACGAACTGTTGCACACGATGAAACTTCTTCGGTGCACATATGTTTTTTTCGTCACGAGGACACGATCGATATTTCATGTTTTCGTCACTTTTTTTTTCCCTCTCGTCTCGCTCATTCTATTTTTCGCAACGCTTTTCCACTTGACTATAACACTCCGCGACTCCATTTGCAAGCTAATCGATATCCTTATTGTCAACCGAGTTTTACGACCTCAGCAATCCTTCCATCGCCAATCTCGATCTTGAACTCCATCAGCATTGAAATTACTATCCGCCTTTCGGAAGTAAATATTTCCTAAAAAAGATTTTTCGATTGTCGTTTAAATTTTTCACATTATTATTTAAACGTCAATTACGAGAAATTGATGAAATAGTAAATTCTGTACTCAGAGGGAATTGCAAATTTTTCATATTCTGTAAACTCTTGTAAATCATGATGTCATTTATTTAATTATCTTCTAAGCATTAAGAGGTAGACTGAAATTTTTATAATTTTGACGATATGTGATACTAAAGTTTGATGAAATTGTTTAGCGATTGGTTAACGATTTTGGTGAGTTATATTATCAGATTTGTTCGTCGGTCGTCAAAAAGGGAAATTAAATAAAATTATGTCATTTATCGATGACAGGGCTATTGTTTTTTCAGTTCACGTCCCTGGCACGTAACATACTCGTGCGTGTTTGCGAACGTTCTCGTAATATCGCGACGTCCTGTATATACAACCATACACGGCTGTTAGTGTGCAAGTACAGCATGATTCAAAATTCGTATAAATTCAAAAGCCCTTCGAAAAAATTTTAAACAAAACTAGCAACGAAAAAAAATTTTTTTTAGGCCCAAAACTAAGATTTATTTGACATTCGATAATCTAATCGTTTTTTATATGTATTTTAAAATGTAAAAAGTTGAAAAATTGTCAAATAAAGAGTGATTACTTTTTTAACGGATTTGACATGAAAAATTTGATTTCCTGATATTTTACTTTTTTCAGTATTTATTATCTAAAAAATTCGTTTGATTACTTCTGATTCAAGATACTATTTTTGAAACCCTTAAAGTGAGATTTTTATCGTGACTCGTCCTTTTCATTTTTTATTACTCGTTAAAACTCGTTAATCAGTTAGAGTGATCTGTCATGCTAATTTTTTTACGAGAGTCACACCCACCTCGGATTGTTTACTGATCGTAATATGATACTTCAATATATGGACACAACAGTTTTGGTGAATATTTCATTTAAGGAGGTATTGTCGTAATTATCAAAATGAACTTTAGCAATGGAATTTTTCTGACATTAAAGAACATATTGTCAGTTCCTCGATAGCGAAATTTAA
>JAPYYX010003450.1:0-10906 GCA_030522605.1 Cremastinae sp. B BG-2022a | reverse complement strand
TTTTATGATTTTTTTACGATTGTAATAGTTCAAGGTCATGTTATATGACCTTGAATTTCGAGTATGTTATTCTTGAATCAATATGCAACAACTTTTCTTGATGTACATAAGTTCAAAAACCGCTTATTACGGAGATACACTGAGTAAAAATTTTGATTTGATTGTACCAAGACACTGCCTTAATTCTCAATTGACTGTTGATATATTTTGTTTTTTAAATTTCACTTCCTTTTTTTTTATTGACTTACAATGTGAAGATTTTTTGCCAATTCGGTGCGAGAGTCTTGTACTCCGTTTGGGTTTGCAATCTCGCGTTCACGAGCTCGAGAACGCAAAACGGATCGCTTTTGCCTCCGAGATCAGCTGCAGCGAGACCTTGAGCTCTGTACACCTATAAAAAATCACAGAACATTTAGTAAACTTGGAATTTTTAACTTATTTAAAGATTTTGACAAATTTATTTACTAGCCAAATTATATTTATTCAAAAATTACTCCTGGTTTAATTTTTTTCAATTTTCCACTATTTTAATTTAAAATTTTTTTAATCAATCGGTTCGGTGAATTTGTGAATCTTCAGACCACTTTGATCATCCGCCATGTTCGTCAGTTAGATCAGAGTATATATATTTTGTACGTACGCTCCGGTAAATAACATAGGCCATATCGAATATCTGTCTCTGGCAGCAAACGTCGATTTATTATGAAATCTCGACAAGTAGAAAAAAACTCTTTTCGCAACGATAATTTCCTACAACACGACCCCATGGGAATGTTGAGATATAAAATATCAAGGAAGATTTATGACCGTTAGGTCACGTTCGAATATTCGAATTTTCTTAAATTTCTTTACTCACGTAAAAAAAATTGTCACGTGACCAAAATAGAAATTTTTTTTTGTTTTGTACCAACCCTTTTTTCATTACAATGATATAAAAAAATAATACTGCATGTTTTTTCGTTATCTGCGAATTTATTTCAGAAATAAAAAAAGCAAAAAAAATTTCTTGTTTACCTTGACCGTAAGATGGCCGACGTCCCTCGGCCTTTGGAAAGTATTAAGCAAACTATATCTCTGAAGAAGACGTTCCCGTTCCTGCGGAGTTTCCTCGTGAGCTGCTAGATCGCTTATCGTCTCGCTGGCGGTCGTTCCGCTTATTGTTAGAAGTAGAAAGATGTTTCCAGCCCCGTCCTCAAGATCGCGCCAAAGTCTGTGCGTCGTCTCGCGCTCGAGACTCGCCAAGTCTATCGTAGTCCTCCCCATCAGATCGTCCTGATGACTCTTATCCCGATCCCAAACTGTGACTTCCAATTCTTGACCCAGATAAGGATCCTCGTACAGGTGCAGGTCGAACTGTTCGAGCCAGACCGGACTCAGCGTTTTGTTGACAACTTTCGATTTGTACTTTTCCGTGCCAAGTCTTCAAGTGAGTGAGAAAAAAGAATTTTGTATTTTAATTCGTTATTAAGAAACCTCCAAATAATGCGGAATTGTTCAAAATTAAGATTACATTCCTTTTTCTTATAATACTAAAAAAAACGTTAAATCAATTTTATTAGCTCATGGAGTACATTAACAATTAATTTCAAACGTCAATTTTATTTAATTTGAGGGTTTTTTAATTAAGACCTCTGAAAAAGCTCAAAAAGTCAATTTTCTAAATTTTCTTGAAAAACCCTAAATTAGAAAAAAATTCCATATTTATTGAAGAACATTTCGTTCAATTTTCATAAAATTCTTATTACGTTCACTTTTAGTATTTAAATCTCATTTAATTTTAAAAATACCAGAAGAACGTTTTTCGAGCTACCATTTTGTTTCATTGTTACCGGAAATTCTTTGATAAAGTGGTCACGACCGAAAAAGAAGGATATGATGGAAGAAATAATTCATTTGCAATGAATTTAGTACACTCGAGGGGAAAAAGATGGGTCTCATCCTTCGGATGATTAATTTATCGACTAACCTAAATTTAACGTAGGGGTCCGAAAGCCCATCGATGTCCATGGGCAAGAGGTTTTTCGCCTCGACCAATACGATCGTTACGACCGAGCTCCATATCTGCGATTTGAGCTTCCTGTTAACGTCCGCGAGGCGACTCGTTCGCTGAAAATACTGTTCAGACGAAACTAGGAATTAACTCAAGACGTTACATTGTTGCCGCGTCAGGAAACGGTTGTGCAATTTACATAAAATATCTAAATCATTCTCTCTAATAGCTTTTTTAACATCGCTGCGTGATAGACTCGTCAGAGAGAGCCATTAATTAAATGAACAATAATGGAAGTCAGTCACGCCTGATTCTTACTTCTAACATCGATCGCGCGCGTATTATTTCTTCTTATATCTAGAACTTATCAATCTAATCTTATTTATAATAATATTAAAAATTAAATATCTCGATTTCCATCGGTGTAAATTTTAGTACCCTCTGAACGTCTTCCACCTTCTCCATGAAACCGTCGCGTATTTTTTCCAGCAAGTCACCAGCATGATGTTTTTCAATTTTATCGACTTTGCCGCTTCTCTTGTTTTCATCGCTCTTCGGAGACTCCGTGTCGGGGTTGCTCTCATTTTTCTTCATTTCTTGTTTGTTTTCCTCGTTCTTTGGGCCACTTCCGGTTTCGACCAACCCAGAACCGGATTCCGTTGAGTCCTTGGAACTGCTGAACAAAATCGAGTTGCGTCTCTTACTTTTCTTTTCTTCCTTTGGAGATTTGTTGCACTTTTCTATTAGGATCGTTCCATCTATTTCTTCCTGGCTCTCGGATTTCTTTTCGTCATTTTGATTCTTTTCCGACGCCTCGGATTCGCTGCCAGAACTGACCGAGCTCCGCGTCACCACGCTTCCTTTTCTGGAGGTCAAAGAGGTCAAAGACTTCGACGATTTTCGACGATCCTGCAACCAACTTTCGATTGGTTGGAACCACGGATGTTTCTCCGACGTGTCTTCCAGAATTTTATCAACTTGACCTTCAAACAATTTTTCCATGCTCTTCACTCGACGGTCGAGAGAGCACTTCAGAGCCGTGCTCTTCGTCTTTCTTCGAGCCCTCAACTCACGAGCCAATGAGATGCAATCTTTTCTAACTAAATTCCGGGTCCTTGAGAATCTCGAGGTTAATTTCTCATTCGATAATTTATCCGGTTTCTTCTGTCCGGTAAATTTTTCTTCCTCGCTAGCTTCGTTCTCGCTCGTCTTTTCTTCTTTTTTTTCTCCGGACGCTTCGCTTCCTTCAACTCGTCTCGTTGCTCCATCGCTCTGGATTACCTTTATCGTATTTTCTTCCATTTTAACCTCTGGAACATCCACGGCCATTTCCTTGCCACTTTTCTCAATTTCCTCGACCTTCTTTATCGTCCCATCCTCGAAGATTTCCTCCGCGCCCATGATTTTTTTATTTCTCGGCTTAATATATCTGACCGCCAAAATCCCTGACGCCTGAATCGCTCGAGTGCCTCCGCTCTCTTTGCTTCCTTTGGGGATCCTTTTTTCCGATTCACTCGAAGCATTTTTCTCGATTTCACTCGCAGCATCGACTCTGGATCCTTTGTTGTCGGCACCGTCCGCCATTTTGTCGACTTTTTCAACATCAATTCTAACCCCATTTTTCATTTCACTTGCTCTATTTTCAACGCCGGTAAGCTCTCGAATCTTTTCCGAGCCATTCGTCGAATCTTTTTCATCGTTTTTTGAATCATTATTGAAATTCATTTTTTCCATTCTTTGCTTTTATTGTTGTTACTGGATTTGTCGCATTGTCGTTAAAATTGGTTCGCACGGATGTAAACTTCCGCGCGGTGAGTTTTCTTACACAATAGTGAGTTGTGACGAACGCCGGTGACGCGTTGTAAGCAACAAACGCGGTTGCTTGTCGCTCGAGGCTCGGTACACCCGTTGAGTGTGTAAACACAGATAGTAAAATAACACATTAGAAGATTAATTAGTCTTTTCCTCTCACGGGATCGTTCTCGTTTTCTCAAAATAATTCGCTCTTCGCTTTTGTACCAATCGCAGCTTCTGTTTTTCACGCAAATTGGAGGTTATATAAAAATCTTCAACGAATTTATGAGCTTATTTACATAAATGTTTGCGCGACATGCGTGAAATCATGAAACGAAGTGCCAATATGTTCCTCCAGTGAGTCACGCAAGATCGTAAAGCGGAATAGAAAAACTTTTTCTGCTCCTCTACGACTCGTGCAAATTTAGATGCTCGAGCACTCGAAAACTCTCGGAGAGAAAATAAAATCGAACTTCCATTCGATCGTGAAGAAACAAAAGTTACGACGTCGGGAATGCGCAGGAACTGTTTCTTTCGACCTTTCGTAATATTATGTCACCAAACTCGATTCGAAACTGTCACAAAAGTTAAATATCAAAAAACGAACGTCAGACCTTTATCCAGGTTGAAAAATACGAGTTTAGAAACACTTTTTTTTATAATGTTTTTTTACTTGAGCTTCACGTTTGATTGAATCTTATCAACTGGATAATAAAAATGCGTGCGTGAATACAATGTTTTTTTTTGGTTCGTCGACACTGGCGATTCCTTTTCGCGACGCGTCTGTAGACACCAACTACCGGCAAGCGTCGAGTCGAGCCCGAGAGTAATACTGTCCCGTTTCGATAAGATACGTCGCTAAGCGAACTACAGGCCCGCCTCTCTCGCCAAGAAGCGAGCGGAGTAGGGGAGAGGAGGAAAAAAAACAAAAGTGTGTTTGGAAGGTCAGGAACGCTCTCGCGGAGTAGAAATCTGGATGTGAGTTAAAAATTCTACGAATCATCTCGAAAGTCTTCTTCCATTTCGACGAATTTCCCTTTCAAATTTATCAAAAAATTCGACGGTTTTCTATGCTCATTCGTCAAACCGCGGTAGGAAAAAAAAACAAAAGTGTGCTTCGAAGGTCAGGAACGCTTGAGAGTAGAAATCTGAACTTGTAAAAATTCGACGAATCATTTCGCTGATGATCTTTTTCCACGAAAATAAGAAATTCACGGTTTTTATCAATTGTTTTCTAAGACTGGAATTATATTGAAAAACGAAATTCATCGAATTCGAACTTACAAAAAATAATTCAATTTTTTCAACGAAATTTATCAAAAAGTTAATGGTTTTCTTTGCCGGTTTATCAACACAGACTTTTGATAAAGAATTCTATCAATATTGAGATATTCGTAGAATTTTCTATTTTTCACGAATATCTGGAGTAAAAATCTTCAACGTTCGGAGAGACGCAGAAAAATCGTTCACTCTAAAGAGCAGAAATGTAACAGCTGTGTAAACCTATTAAACGATGAGCGAGATATTGCGTATCTGATTTTGAAATCAAACAACCGGCCATAGGAGATGCGCCGTTTAAAAAGTACAAAAAAATCATTCACAACAAGGAATCCATTTTCTTGTTTCGTCTGCTGGTCTCACTTTTCAGTCTGTCTTGCAAAGCTTTTAAAAACGCCTTAAACAAGAACTGCAAAAACATGTACTTTTCGTTTTATTTGAAAATATTCATTCTAAATCTTGATATTTGTTAAACAAATAATATTTTTAAAACCATTCAACAACATTTAGACTATGAGCATCATCAAGAATGAAAAACACAAACACTCAATACATTTTAAGTCAGTATTTTAAAAACGATTTAAAAAATATTCGGGCCATGACTGTCAAACATTATGAAATGAAAAAAATACCGAAAAAATTCTTGTCAACAGAATTGACAGGTGAAAAATAATGAATTAAAAGAACAATCTAAAAATGAGAAATGGAAAATTGCAGCGGTGGAAAAAGCTGAGTGGAAAGTGGATATGGGTTGACCTCGACACTCAAATGAAATTGACGCAAGGAATTGTTTGCATCGAAGATACTAAGTGCGAAGTGGAGGGGGAAGTAGAAGTGGATACGGACAAAATACGATAAGAAGTTTTGATTAGTTCATCGAGAGTAGGAGCGAATTTTTTTTCCCTCTCTCTCTTCCGGGCTTTCTTACTCCACATCTGCAAACATCGTTCTCTTTTTATCTCTGACTTTAAAGCCCACATGAAAGCACTTAACTCGCCCGCATTATTGACAGGCCTAGGCGCTTTTAATATTTTACACACAAACGGCGCTCAGACTATTCATACGAATCCGTGAAAAGTTACAATGATACTGTTCGTGAATTGAACTTTCCATTTGCCAACGCCTAAGCGATAAACGCGCACGGACTGAGAGGAAAATAAAAAAAACGATGCAACTATAAACGTCAGGAAATAAATATTCCAATCGGAATTCTGCTATTCATCTTCGTATTTTGTGTCAAATACATGACTCACTTTAAAAAAAAAATTTTCAGCTTGATTACTGATTTGGATTGAAGTTTTGAAAATGTCGAAAAATTTTAGCAGAAAAAATTGGGTGGACATAAAAAATATTGTGAAAAATCAAAATCGAAAATACTAATCAAAATTACTAAAAAAACAAACGCTGAAAAAAATTCTTAAAAAAATTATAAAAACATGCTTTTTTGCTCTTCCAATTGACTTTAACCCGTCAACGTACTAAATTCTCGGCTCGGATGTTTTTGAGCTTAAAATCAGAAGTCAAGTAAATTCGAAGTCGAAAATATTTGAAGAAAATTTCCTTCTGGCAGAATATAAAGTGAACGAATCAAAACAAAAATGTAATAAATAAAGTGAGCATCGGCTTAATTTCGCATCATCAATATTGTTGCTATTTATATTATCTTCTCAATGCACAGATAATTTCGTTAACGTGCACGGGTTGGAGCTTGCTTTTTTTCATCTACGTAATATTTGTGTACAGTACGAACAAAATAAGCCGCGAAGTCTCGACGAGGACGTTACGTACGGTTGAACCGATTTGCAAAGTCGTGCGGACGTGAAAGATAGAAAGAGAGCGGAAAAGAGCGTGAGAGCAAAAGAGGAAAAAGATACTCGAGTTTGATGCTTTTTTTCTCCGTTGATGTGCACACACGTAAACATGATTTAGTGTCAGCGCCAAGTTTATACACCGGGTGACTTAGAAGCTCAAATTAAATTCAAATTGCCCGCTCAAAATATTACTTCGATAAAGCGATCGATCGTAAAATCGTAAAAAAATCCATCTCGCGTAATCGAGCTTAAATTTTGTTTATTTTCAATTTATGTATCTTTACATCTCTTCACTAATTTTTAGAACGATTGGTTCATCCGCTTACGAAAAATTTGAGGTTAAATCGTAACCACGTGACTTTTGAGTAAAAGAGTCCAATTAGCGAAAAAACTGGGAAATTTTGACATTTCGAAAAAAGTCAAAGCGTCAGATCATTTTTGCCATCGCCTTGCGTGGATTGGACAAATATAATCTTGATTGACAAAGAATTGAGAATATTTGAGTGGATCGCGTTTTCGAGGTGATTGAGAGCTGTCTCGAATTGGCTCGCGTTGAACGCTCGATAACTCGTCACTGGTATGTCGGATCAAAAAGTGTGCCAACATTTTTCAATTTAAAATTGAACCGAGAATCTAATTTTGTAACATTGTTTCATAAATTCTGTAGCACTCGGTACATTTTTATTAACGGTACGCGTTGTGGGGAATTCCGTACGACGGATTTCGTGGTCAGTCGACGTCGCAGAAATAAAGTTTTTTTTTTGCATACGTAAAAAAAATCCTACTTCTAAATTCAGAAAGCTTTAGAAAGTATATAATTATTCAATATTTTTTCTCCACTAATTCTGATGGTGATTTAGATATTTGGGGAACGTAAATTTCCTACGAAATGAAAATCGTAAATGTTTTTGCGAAGGGAATAAAATGAGAACGGAATTTCGGAATTTACAAATGGACGACTGTATAGTTACTTGACAAAGCTCTCTCTAATGGCCAATTTTTTTGTCACTACTCCGCTACAATGCTTAAGTGATTTGCTATATAGGAAAAGCTCAAATTCAATCGTGGAATAAATTGTGTAGTTCGTGTACCTGTTCTTTCTTCTGCTGCGGGATACTTGAAAAATTTATTTAGAAATTCGGACTATAACTGTTCAATATTGGCTAGCTTTCCTGGCGAATTAAAAATAAATTAAATAAAACGAATCTGAACTAAATCCAATACTTTACGGTCCACGGTTAGCGGTGAATACTTTATTATACAAAGGAGAATCCATTGATGGTGAAGATAAAATTAATAAACCAGGCTAATAAAAATTAATAAATATTGAATTAAAAAAAATTATTTACAAAAAAATGAGAATAAACAATTTTTATTAAGTTTTTTTTATTGATGTGAAATTCAAAATTGTGGAATTTAATGTCTCTTGCAACCAGTCTGGCATTTTAAATCGTTCGATAAATTTGAAAGATAAATAATTTTAAATTGTGCTATGAAAAGGCCATGCTATTGATTATTGGTAATAAGGTTAATAAATACGTAAATTACCTGCTCTTTTTCCTGTTGATTGCGCGGCCAGAGTGTCGCGGTTAAAAACAGTTCGCCGAGATGTTGACGAGGTCTACCTGGATCTTTGAGTTCCAGAACGATATCTTGGGGGTGTCCAAGCTCGAGTTGCACGAGATCTAGTTGGGCAGCACCCATGAAATCGTCCTGGAGGCCCCAATCATAATCAAAGACCTGAAATCATATCGTAAAATAATAAATAAGTGAAATTGGAAATTTAAAATCATTAAAATCACATTAGAATTTAATGAACAAGAAATAATTTAAATATAAAAAATGTTGTTACAAAATCTAAAAAATTTTACAAAAATAGAATTATTAATATTTTCAAATTGTCTGAATCAACTTTGCTTGAGGAAGAAAACTTGTCGACTGCTGGGCAAATAAATGAAAACGGGCAAGGTAGAGATATCAAATAAAATTTTTATTACCTTGACATTGAGAGGTTGAAACGGATCTTCGATTGGCAAGGTGACACTCTCGTCCCAAACAGGATTCAATTCCCGGTGGACTGTTCGTGATTTGTGAAGAAGACGACCAGCACTCTTGATCTTGACATAGGGATCGCTCGCCCCTTTTTACAAAAAAGAAACAAATAAACTCATATCAAAAATGTCTCTTACTTAAAAATATATTATCCATGTACTAGGTGACCCGGCAAATTTTTTGTTTCGTCATAAAACTTATTTCTATTGAATATTTTGTTTACTAATAAAAAAACAACGAATCTATTGTAAGTGTCTTTGGATGAGATCTATGACAGAAAGAGGAATCTAGCGCTGTAGACCATGATTGCTGATAAAAAAAAAAGTGAAACACCAACTATTTTTCTCGATATAGGGGAAGGGGGAACAAAATGGGCCCAGGAAAAGAATCCTTAGTGTAATGAACTAGTTTTTAGTCTCTTATATTTTGACTATTTCGTTTCTATAAAAAAAAATGCTTTTAAAGAAAAAATGTAATAAATAATGTTATTGAACTCATTACCCAGTTTATCCTTCATCATATGTAATTTTTTAACCGTTTCTATAAAACAAAAATTTTACCTGGCGCAAAAATATCTGTTGGTTTTCAAAGTCTCGACAGCCTATTTCACCTCCTAAACACTATGAGTGTTAACAATTTTAAGGGCAGATTTTGCTCCCAAAAATTTATGGATATCTATTGAAATTTTGTCAGGACAACATCTCTGCTCATAATTTGTCTACTCGATATTGTTATTCAGATTCGATATTGTTTTTTAGTATTGTTGAGTAGACAAATTTTGGGCGGAGATGTTGTTTGCCGAAATTTTTGGGGTAACCATTTTTCTCCAAAAAATTTATGGATATTGAAATTTTGAGGGGGGGCCAATTTTGCCCCCCCCCCCCCCATATAAAAATCTCGTGTCACGGTGTATGTGTTCATACTCCTCCGCAACGGCTTGACCGATTATCATGAAATTTTGTGCGTATCTTTCGTAGGTATAAGAATACGTCGTATCATCGAGAATATAACCGGTCAGTTGTTAATCCGTATCTTAATCGTGTTGAATTCCAATATTTTGATATACGATATCTCCTCAACGACGCCGTAAGATTTAATAAAATTAAAAAATTACATTTCTCTCTTGATAAACTTTTGATTGAGAAAAAATTAACGTTCAAAGTCATTTTCCGGGTCACGGCATAATGTTCTTAATGATTTACAAGCACAGGTGATTATAAAAAGATACAAAATGGGAAAACAGGGTGCGAACTAACCGCATCGATCCATCGCGACGAGATTAGCTCCTCTTCTGATATGCAATCGTAATTGAAAGAAGGCGTGCTGACGTAGCGCCAATTCTCTTCGTCTCGTCGCTTCGTCTTGACTGGAAACGAGCGACGGCTCGCCCGTACCGCTCGGTTGATCGTGCTCGTTCTCGATGCTCGTCATTCCTTCCCTCGTGTAACGCTGATAACCGTGCGAACCCTTGGACGAGCCGTCGCTGCATCTCCCTGGACTTTCCTCACGCAAGTTCTTCCCTTTCTCCCTGTTACCTCGCGCCAGCGGAGATTCTGCAATCATATTGAACTCCTCACCTTTCTTCACGTCTTTTGTTCCTATTTTAGCTTCGAAATGACCTCAAAAGACAGAATTGTATCACTCCCAATGGAGAGAAATCAGGACCTTATAGATTTTCGGATCGAGCTTATATTGCTACGTATTCAAAATATTCTTCAATATTATCGTGTTTCAATTGCATTTTTATTTGTTGAAAAATATTTTTTTATAATTTTTTAAAATAATTTTAAGGAGGTTCGAGCGTAACTTGTGATTCAAAGATGCAACTAAAATTATTTGATGTTTTGGTCACAAAACAAGCAGTGAAAATTCAACATTTTAGTATTACAAATTATTGACGACCGATTACTTTCCTAACTTTGTTGTTAAGTAAAGTTCAAACTAAAAAAAACACTTCAAATACTTCCGTAGTAGGATCGCG
>JAPYYX010003449.1:0-10912 GCA_030522605.1 Cremastinae sp. B BG-2022a | reverse complement strand
TTCCGCGTTATCATTTTGCGAACCTTGAAAATTCCCTCATTGAAATAAGTGTATGATTTTCACTAAATAATTTTTTTCTCCAAAACTAGACGGTAGACCAAGCTCATTTTTTTCTGAATATTCTTTGCGTACCACTCAAACATCTCCTTTTTTTCTATGAAAATGGTAGATTCCGTTTCTGAGTTATTTTGAAAAATGTATTTTTTCACCGCGTTTAACACGCATTTAAATGGAAGAATCACAATACTTCAAAATCGAATAACTAAAAAACTAGACGGTAGAATTACTTTTATCCTTTCTCAATCGATTTGTAAATTTTTCATTCAAAACATATATTTTTTTTTAATTTCCGTAAATTAACAATGTTTATGATAGTAATACTTTAAAGATTACTTTATACATTTGGTACATTTATCTTTTTTCCAATGTAAATGATAATTATCATAATTATTGTCACAATTTCTATTCTCAGGCTCATAACACCGGAAATATTCTGCACAAGATTTTAAATGAATACGATATTTACGAAACAGAGTTGTTTGATGTCTTCTTACTCGATTTGTTGAAAAATCGCATCGACATAACGATATATGGATTTGTCAAACTCGATAATTTTCTCTTTTACAGTGTGAGTTGAACTTTTTATGGTTTTTTGAAGATTGCTATGTATGAAGTAGGAATAAAGGAAGTGCATTTTTCTAATGATCAAAATGTTCTTCCAGATACTGTCCACTGTCACGATTTACTTGACCACGATGTTCCAGTTTTATAGTTGATATTGGAATAATAGGCATTTTTTTTATTACCGGTAAATGTATTTGTGGTTCAATTTGAGGAGATATCGTCAAAATTACCGAAATGAACTTTAGCGATGGAATTTTTCTGGCAGTAAAGAACGTAATGTCAGTTTCTCGATGGCGAAATTTAACGTGGCATTGCCGACAGAACAAATAAGAATGAACTTGTCTAAAACTGCACAAGAGCTAGAAAAAGCTGTAGAGTCTTTTGAGAAATGGTTACCATACTTTCGTAAGATAAAGGAAAAATGTATTTAGGAATGTTTAAAATGGAAAAATCATTTTTCAAATTGAGAAGATTTATCAAATATGGGAATATATTCAATTCAGTTCCATTTGAAAACGCGAAAAAACAGTTCCAGATTTGGCAAGCGTGAAGCAACAAAACCTCCTTGAAATAGGAATCTAAAGTATAATGATTTGCACCAATTGTTTTTTCCTATCGAGCCTCAAAAGATTGTTGATTTTAGCATTGCCGCAATTTTTTTGCCAAATTGGACAACATTTCCTGATATTTAGGATCTTTAATATTAATTGTCACTTGTTTTATCAAGATTTATAAACGGGCGTATGTCTAATAATTCGATGGGCTCCAAGGGTATTATATTATCTGCTTTACTTTTTCGAATTTTCCCGTATTCGAATTCCTATGAGTATTAGTATCATGACATATTTATTGATTGCTACTCGTTTCGATACATTAAAATAATTGTATACTTTAATAACGACGCATGTTCCATTGCTTCGAACTCAAGGTAAAACTAGAATGTAGATATCTTTCAACGACGCCTGTGCGCTCTAAAATAGGGAACTAACAACAAGTTATGGATATGGCTATATCATTGACTGACAATGAGTCTTCGAAAAACCAATGTAGAGCGCTCCGGTTTTTACACCTTTGGCTTAAAGTTTTTGGCTTGAATCCACTTTCACTTTCGAAACATGGAAATTTGAAGTTTTCCTACTGTGGTTTTTGTTATGGATACTTTCTCAGTGGTGCTTTCATCTACACTTTCTATGAGATGGTGAAATTACGATTAAGCCAGACTTTTCCAGGCCAAACTCCGATATCGATTACCATCGATGTTCTGGGATTTGTTTGGCAATTTGTCGAAGTAGTTTCTCAGCTTTTAAGCTTTGCTACTTTTCAAAATCGCGAGCACCTTTTAATAAAAAGTTTTATAAACGTTGAAAAAATTTCGATGAAGCTTAAAATATCAGAAAATTATGATAAGTTATTTGGTAAAATTGCGCTAAATGTTGCAGTATTGAATATCTTACATTTTATATCATGGGTAATATCGAACTTATTGTGGATGAGCTTCAGCGTTTCTGATAAATTGATTCTAACATCTTTTCAAGTCTCGTCGTTCTTCTATGTAAATTTGTTAATTACCTATTTCTGGTGTCTTGTTTTTGTCGAACGAAAATTTCATGCTCTGAACGTCCAAATGGCAATCCTATTCGAGGCGATGCCCAGAAAAAGATCGGTAGATTCCAGAAAAGACTCCAGGTGAGCATTGCGCTGATATGAATGTATATTTATTCAAATTCAATCTAATTGTTTATTTAAAAATATCGTCATAAGTTGAGATGAGAGAAAATTACGGTTTGTATTGCAAAAAATGTTAAAAAACAAGTTATTTTGGGATTGAATTACAGATTTGATTACGACGTTCTCAAAAAACAAATTAGTGCGATTGCAGAATTGCATCGAGAACTCAGAGAATTTACGAGTCACGTAACAGAACGCTTTGCTTCTCCAATACTGTTCGGCCTACTTCGTAACTGCACGTACATGACTCTAAACATTTATGGATTTTATCAGTATCTGAAGTTAATGATGTTGGTTCCTATTGCAACAAACTGTATTTACATCGGTGTACTCAGTTATTGGCTCGTGAGTCCCTTTCTCTTGGTCTTCCTCCATTCCAAATTTACCGGCGCCATGATGGATGAGGTTTTTAATTACTGAGACTTGTTAAAGTATCTGCTAAGTTTTGCTAAAAATTAATCACTTAAAAAATGTATTGCAATATAATTTTAATATTATAACATTTGTTCGTGCTATGATTTAATAATTTACTTTGCAATTTCTATTCGCAGGCGCAAAATACTGGAAATCTTCTGTATATGATTTTGAATAAATACGGTGATATTTACGACCAAAAGTTATTTGATATTCTCTTACTGGATTTATTGAAAAATCACGTCAAAATTTCTATTTGTGGCTTGATTAAAATGAACCATTTTCTTTTCTACAGTGTAGGTTTGATTGAACAATGTTTCTTATACGATTCCTTAAATTTACTCACTTGTCTATAAATAAACGTTCATTTTTTTTTATTAAAACAATGTTGTTTTAGTCACTATCAACCGTTATGATGTATCTCACAACTATGCTCCAATTCTACACTTGAAACAAGAGCGTCAGGAGCAATTTATTATGTAAATTCTCTTTCGCATGATACAGAATTTGTAAATAAAAAAATTAGTGTGTGGCATCCACACGCTATTGAAGTGGAAACTAGAATTTCTAATTTTTCCAAATTAGTTACATCTCCGATTATATTCAATGAACCTATTTCGATTTTTATGAAAAATAGCTAGCTAGTATCTTCGATCAAACTGTACAATATTATAAACATACTTTTCAGTTAGTTAGTTAGTTCGGTTTGCTTTCGTACAACTTTTAGTTTCAATCACGATATGGCCCTTCCATTTAGAACCGTCTATGCTATGGTTCATTACAGTGTTTTTCCTTTTTCTCCCTGATCCCCCCCCCCCCCTTTTGCGTCTGCAGCCGACTTCCGCCCTAACCTGTATCGCATTCGCACATGCTTGCACACGGGCACGGGAAAATGAAGAAAATCCGTGCCAATACATTCGTCGACGTCCTTTCTGAATTTTCCGAAGTTATCAAACCTCGAAAAATCCAGAAAAAACCACCTCCCGCTCAGCGCTGACCCATTAGCCGATGAAAGTTAAGCGGTTGCCCATCCAAGTATTGGCCGCGCCCAATGTCGGCTTAACTTGTGGGACCGCCGAAACTCAAAATCGACCACGGGTCCACGACTGTCGGTATAACATACTTTTCATTATTCTTTAATTTTTTCCACTGGACTTTCGTCATATGATTTCATTTTTTCAATTAGTTTCAAGAAACGACAAAATATAATATACTATTATCATTGTAAATACGTCAAATTTTTCAGTCAATCTGCACTATGCAAATCATATAAAATTGTTTTTCAGTAAATCATTGTATATTTCAAGTAGAAAATATATTTCTTAAGTATAATGCACTGTTTAAAATTTGTTTAAAAATCGAATTAATGATTTTGAATATGTATTTTATGATCTTTAACTTTTTCAACAATATATCAGATAAAATTATATTTTAGTTAATCATGAATATATAGCGAATCAATTTTTTTAACTATTATGTAAATATTTTTTAAAAAACCTTACATGAGACATCCATCCATTTTTCTCTGCCCGGTCTCGATATATGAAAAAGAGAGAGAGAGAGAGAGAGAGAGAGAGAGAGAGAGAGAGAGTATTTGTTAAAATTTTACACAAATGTTCTTTAATATCATACGGACAAATGTGTAGAATTTGAATGAGTTCTACCGTGTAGAAAGGGAGATATGTACGTATTTTTGAAAGCTGCAGTTTTTCGTGATCTTCCATAAGAAGTCATGTTAAGTGTTGAACTTTCCAGCAATGAATATCTTTATTTCTACACGGTAGAACGCACTCAAATTTTGCACAATTTTTCGTATGATATCCGCGAACATCTGTGTAAAATTTTAACAAATTCTGACGAAAAACATATTTTTTATGAGTTTGTCTTCACTTAACACGGGGAAAAACTTGATCGTGACTGTCGCGATACAATCACCTTAACGTGACCTCTTTCTTATAACACTCATGTTTCAATGGAAGAGAAAAAGACCGAGAGGGAGAGAGAGAAATATCGGCGTCTATGCTTACGAGAAAAGAAGGGCAGAAAGGGGGTCTCGGAAGTTGTAAACTTACAGGTCTACAGTAGCCGCTACCTAAACAGCGTTTCATAAACATTGGCGTTACCCCGGATAAGAAGTTTCCACTTCAAAACATAACGTCTCAACCTATTTATTGTGACAGGATTCTTTTCATAAAACAATATTCTTTACTTTTCCGACCATGGCTGCGGCAAGTGGATAAAATGAAAGAGTCTCTTGAAGCTCTAGAATCCGGAAATCAATATTTTTGTTACAATTAGTAATGTGAGCGTGCATTTTTCACGCTATGAAAGAGACGAGAAATGAGACCATACTTGAGCGTAGCTGACAAATCCGAAGTGTCGGCGCGGTCCAGATTATATTGCAGTTACTAGCCTTTCCCGAGAAAAAGCTAGTAAACATCAACGTCATCACGAGGACAAAGGGCTTGTTACAAAGCGAGCACGAAATCAGGATGCGAGCGGAAAGAAGCGGGCATTCTTTCGAGAGACGTCAAACGTACTCGACATATCCGAGACGAATCTCCGAATCTTTTACCTTTGAACAAATATTATATCGAGTCATGAAAATATCAATCTTTGTAAAACAGCACATTCGTTGCAAATAATATTCAAATACAATTTACAAACATTTTCATTTACACCAGTAAGGACCACGAAAGTTTTGAATCTAAAATTTTGCCGTACGTTTGAGTTTTTAATTCCTTATAACAAATAATTAACTACAACTATTCCATTTAAGGGTATCCGAACGAAGTTCGAAGTTGTACGTACTTCAAGTTATGTTTCCATTTTCATGACATATTTTGATTCTTTACCTAATAAAATTGATTAAACTTGTCCTTTTAAACTTCGAGCAAAAAAAATTGCTAGTCATTGATTGACACCGGTTCCAATACATTAACGTAATTGAACACGTCTTTAATAACATGTTTTCTACTGAACTGTAGAACTAGAATGTGGTCATCTCTTCACGAAACTGGTACCGTTTAAGAACAGGAAGAAAGTGATGTCCATAGCTTCATTATCTACAGAGCCGATGAAAAAACAATATCGAAATCTCTATTTTTTGCATCTGTGGATGAAGCTCTTTGGCCTAAACCCAATCTCGCTGTCAAAACATGGAAATTTCAAGTTTTCATTAAGTGGGTTATTTTATGGGTATTTTCTCTGCAGTGTATATAGTTACATTTTCTTCGAAATAGTAAAACTCCGTTTACAAACAATTTTACCAGGTCAAACTCTGGTATGGATTGCCATCGACTTTGTTGGATTCTTTTGGCAATATTTTGGAATGTTTTCCCAGCTTTTTGGCTTGGCCACTTTTCAAAATCATGAACGTTTCGTAATTAAGAATCTCATAAAAATCGAAGAAATTGCAGCAAAACTTGATTTAACAGAAAATGACGAGAAAATCTTCAGTGAGATTACACGATGTGTTATATTATCGAACGTCGTGTATATCATCTCATGGGCCATCTCAAATACCATATGGCTAGGTTCCAGCATTTTTGAAAACAGCATATTAATAGTGTTTCAATCCCAATCGCTTTTATTTTTGAACATGGTTATCGCTTATTTATGGTGTCTTGTTTTCACTAAACGAAAATTTCGTTCCCTGAATGCCAAAATAAGAACGTTGATCGAAACAGTGGTACAAATAAAACCAGTGAAATCAACAAATAGATCCAGGTGAGTTATCTGCTACGTGTATATACATATCATACGAATTCGTCCACGTTTATTATTCAAACTTAATCTATAATAGACTGAAGTAATGGTATACATATAGTGATACAAGTGTGGTATGGAGCACCCTCGAGAGATTGCCGCGCTCGCCTTATTCGGCTCGCGTTGCAACCTTTCACACTCGGAGAAAAGCGAATCCGTCTCAAGTCGAGGCTCATGCGCAACTTCATGCCGTTCGGGATTCGCTCACTTCCGTACATGTATCACATTATACTTCTTTTAATGATTGTTTGAAAATTTCGTTTGAGACAACCTTAAATTGTTCATTGACGTTCACAGAACTGACATTTACATTAGGACAAGATTCAGATCTTTAGTTTGCAAGATGTAAGATTTGAATTAATAGACACTCGTATTTTTCCCCTTCTACAGTTAGTAATATTGAAGGTAGGAGACGTATTTTCTCAGATTTACATACATTCGTTGTCGAGTCTTCGAAAAGTAAATATGAAATACAATTCTCAATGACATACCCAGGGCATTTTCAAATTATTACACTGAAAAAAATGTGGCGATTTCCGATGAAATACTAGTTGGTTCAATTCAATATTTCATTGGATCTATTAAATATGGACGAATCAATTAAATATTTCATTGGAAATGGCCATCTTTTTTTTCAGTGTACCTCCAACTAAACTTATATACAAATAAAATAGAATATTAAAGTATTACAACAGTATTATATTTGACAACAAAAGAAAATAATACTGTCATTCCGGTACGCTGTCAATGACGACGTGTGCAAAAGTGAAGACCGTGATGAAATCAGCCACTTTCGCCACGCAGAACGATTGTCGGCAAACGTAATTTTGAAGCAACCATTGAAAATAAATAGTTTCAGCTTACTATTTATAAACATTTTAATTACATAGAAAAATCCAAAGATTAGGAAACATTTTTATTATCATGAGAAATATATATTATTTACAGATTTATTTGCAGTTACGATCACGACAGTTTCGTGAAGCAAATCAATTTGATCGCTGAAATGCATCGAGAGCTCAGGGATTTTTCAAATCTTGTAACCAGACACTTCGCTTCTCCAATGTTGTTCTGTCTACTCCGTTACTTCACTTACATGACTCTCAATGTTTACACATTTTACTGCTTCTTGAAGGCATTGAAGCCATCAATTCCGTATTCAACGTTTATAATTTACACTGGGATACTTAGTCAGTGGTGTATTCGCCCTTTTATTATGGTCGTCTTTATTTCCAACATTTCCGGTGCTACGATGAACGAGGTTCTTAGCAATTGAAACAATTTATGCCTTGCACGTAATCAAACAATTGATAATTTAGAAATTTAAAAAATCTTGAAAAGTTGATTAAGGTAGTTGTCGTGCAAAAGTAATTGTGTCAGAATTTCTTGCAAATTCGCACACGTCTTATTTAATATGGCCTGCATACGTGTAACAAATTTCAAGAGGTTTAACCACGTAGATATTGAGATATTTATTTTTGAAAATCACGATTTTCAGTTCTCCCTCATAAGAGCGCATGTTAAATATTGTCATTTTCAATTTTAAATATCTTGGCTTCTAGATGGTGAACTATCTTGAAATTTTGCATAACTGTTTTTGGTACTACAAAGAAGTTTCTATTAGTTTTTCAACAGAATCTGACTATTTTGTTTTTTATGATTTTTTAACTATTGCAATAGTTTTGTGAATTTCGAGTTTGTTATTATTGAATAAATATGCAACAACTTTTCTTCATATACACAAGCTCAAAAACCGCTTATTACGGAGACACACTAAGAAAAAACTTTTGATTTGACTGTACCACGACAATTACCTTAAATGTGTAACTTATTCGTTTCGTTCCCAAGTTGAGGATGAAAATTTCTTGTACATTTGTTATATTTGCAGGCGCATGCTACTGGAGGTCTTTTACATAAAATCTTAAGTCAACACAGTATTTACGAACCTAGATTATTCGAAATTCTATCTCTCGATTTGTTAAAAAATCGCGTCGATATCACGATATATGGATTCATCAGACTCGATCATTCCTTTCTGTATAGTGTAGATAAATTTTTTACTCTCTATTTTTAGCATAACGCTTTCATTATACGGCCACTTTATAAATAAAATATGAATTTGCTGACGGAAAAAATTTTTGTTTCAGATACTAACGACAATGGTAACTTATACAACGACAATGTTCCAATTTTCCAGTTGAGATGAGATCAAAGCAGACCTTGTATTATTTATTTTTATTCCGAATTCTGGAGCTTGTAAGTGAGAAAAATTAAGATATAAAATTTTCTTACAAAGCTTTTTTCTTTATACAGTACTTGAAAACCAATGAATGAAGAAATTCTGAGCATTTTCTGTACCCACACACAAGAATTGAAAAATCAATTTCAATCAACGTGAAATACATTACCACAATTGCAAATTGAAAAGTATGACATCAAGCAATAAGAACGTCTCGACACAGTGGCGATGTTACAAGGGGATGAAGAAGAACGTGAAAAAAATTAATAAAAGGTTTACCGCGTTTCGCGCTTTGTTTTATTGGGGGAAATTCATAGGGATTAATACTTTCTCGCTCTCCAACAAAAACAAATTGAAATTTTCGCGCTTTAGTATATTTTATAATTGCTTTCTATTAACTTTGTATTACTTCGAAGTTTATCAAGTTCTTCTCGACAGACCAAAATTTTTCGTACCTGGTGAGACTCCAGTGAGTTTGATCGCCGATTATTTATACTGGCTCATCGCGATAATTGAAACAACTTTAACGTGGACACTCTTCAGCGTTTGCCAAAACCGTCTGCAATCGATAGTCTACAGTTTCGTAGAGATTGAAAAAATTTCTAAAAAATTACATATCGAGGACAACTACGAAAAAAATTTTTCAAAATTTTGTGTTGCCCTGTCGACTCAAAACTTCGTTTACTTTGTTTTGATTACTTTAATTTATGTTTCGATTATTTATGTGACTGATGACATCAATTATGTGGCCTGGGGAATATGGCTTCTTCTCCATACTGTTTCTATGAATACTGGTACACTTTTCGTCTGGATCGTTGTTCTTGCGAGAGCAAAATTTCGTCGACTCAACGAACTCGTTAAAAAATTGTTCACAACAGATTGTGATTCAGACATGGCTGAATTTTCGAGAATAGAGAAAAATTTCAGGTACTATTTTTTAAAAAGTTTAATAAACAATTTTACCAAATTCAATTCGGGGCCAATTACGGACATTATTTATACTAAATATATAATCAATGGTATTAAACAGAAGAAAAATTTCACAATTGATAAATGATGAGCTGATCTTCTCAATAGTTGCATTACTTTTTTGCTAATACCTGTATTTATGTTCTTGAAGCTACGATCACGTCTTGGACAAAATCGATCCTATTTCGTCGTTGCATCGAGAGCTGAGAAATGTACTAACTAAAACTGAACAACATTTCGCCATATTCATACTATCCATTGTACTTAAAGAATTGATAAATACAACTTCATCTTCTTATATAATTTACCAAACTTTCAAAACGTCCCAATTTAAGACGTT
The DNA here is from genome assembly GCA_030522605.1 of Cremastinae sp. B BG-2022a. NCBI lineage: Eukaryota > Metazoa > Arthropoda > Insecta > Hymenoptera > Ichneumonidae > Cremastinae sp. B BG-2022a. The sequence goes on along the minus strand of JAPYYX010003449.1, from coordinate 830 downwards.
TCGTGGTATTGCTTACGAGATTGCTATGATCTGTTGGTTTATGATTCCCATGATAATGATATGCAGCCTATCTAGAACTTGCCAATCGACCATTGACGAGGTACAGTTTTTCAGACAATTCATTAGTAACCCTCATAAAATCGGAAATCAACTTTTTTCTATTTTTCACATATTTATTTTTGAATTTGTATTCCAGGCAAACAAGACTGGGGTTATTGTTCATGCGATGATTAACCGGTCGAAAATTTACATTGATAATATTCGAAATTACTCGGTAAGTTGACCGAACTTTCTAGCTCATAAAAGTAAATTTTGACTTATATTTTTATATGTAGAAATTCGAAAATTTTATCCTTGACTTATTACAAAATCGTGTCTCCATATCTTTGTTGGGATTCGTTGAAATTGATGATTTTTTAGTGTACAAGGTATGTTTAGGATAAGCAGGCTTTAATTTTTTTCGATACGAACAAAATTATTATTTTTTAAACATTCAATGTTGCAGATAACAATTTCGGTCTCTACGTACATAATAATAATGCTGCAATTTTACGGTTAAGTCCACAGTTATTGCTTCCATATTTTTATGAAATATCAAATACATCAAAAAACCGCTACCGCTGTATTTTTTGATTTATATAGATATGTGTTTTATAAATAATACAGAGAGAGAGAGAGAGAGAGAAGCTTTACCGTATAGAAATCGAGATATTAATTGTACAAAATCATTTCTTTTAAGGTGGCCCATCAGTGACATCGCTAGTCAAAGTCGTGACGTCACAAAATTTTATGCCAAATATCATATTTTATTTCGTTTACATGTACATTTT
>JAPYYX010003448.1:0-10921 GCA_030522605.1 Cremastinae sp. B BG-2022a | reverse complement strand
TGTCAGACCCGCGTGCAAGTTTACTCGAGTGTGACTCGAGCTCGGAGTTCGAGTCAGAGTGGGGGTAGAGCTCGAGCGAGAAATAGGGGAACCGTGCTTTTTGCAACCGTGCTTATTCGTAGGTTGCACTGTAATATTGCAGATCGAAAAAAATTTTTTTAGTAATAAAACACATTTAACAAAAATAAAAAATAATAAATAATCAACTAATTACTTGATGTTAATTATAGTACTTGAAGTACTTGATTTATATATGTAAATTAAAGTATTTAAAAGTTAATTGAATGGAAAAATATTCAACATATAATTTTAGGTGACGAAAATTATTGAAAAAATTATTGCTTCAAGGTAGTTCGGAATAAACAAGGAAAAAATCGAGTTACGTTTAACCTCCTTGTGTTTTGAGATTTACGGACCCTGTAATATCAAACGAATCGATTAAAAAATACAAAGAAGTTTCACCGTACCGTTTTTAAGATATGAGCGTTTAAAGTTTCACAAAAATACATGTGCATACTCTTATGCAGTTCACGAAAATTTCACCGGAAATGACAGAATTACGCAAAATTTAGACGTTTGATGATATACTTAAAAATCATCATACGAAACAATAATTAATTAAGAACACTACTGCAAAATTTCCAAACTTTTCACCGCGGCGTTTTTTTGCTATCATTTATTGAATTTTGATATGCGGCATCTATCTCTTTTTACTCGGCACATCTCAGCATACTAGTAGCCACGCGCATGGTCAAATGAGAGCTTAAAATAAATTTTTATTACAAATAATTAGTGGAATAATATATAAAATTTTGGGTTTAGTTATCAAATAAAATATAAATATACATATTTCTGTAATATGATTTCGATGCTTTTTGAAAGATTTATCAAAAATTCGGAAAATCTATTAAAGTTATATGAATTTGATTTCCCATTCTTTGCAACAACTATTTATGTTAATGATAATTCGTTTCATTCAGAAAATGTATTTTCATTAATTTTATCATTTTATTATTAAAAAATGTTTTTTTTTACTTTTTGGTGGGGTACCCCATTTTGCCCCCCCCAAAAAAATTTTTTTTTTTTCATGGCAGCAAAGAATTTTTTTTGTTTCTTCAATTGTGATTAAAAAAAGAAAGATTCACAATATTTTAACCCTTGGAATCGAATTTTTTTCTTAGGTACCCCATTTTGCCCTACCCTACCCTATATACGGACTGAATGATTTTTCAATAGGCATGGAAGGAGACGGAACTATTATGAACGAGAACTCATCAAGACAAGGAGGACGAAAGAGTAGTAATGATGAAGGTCCCATTAAATCAAAACGTCGTTACGACCAAAAATCGCTGAATTTTTAAAAGTAAGAGGGCACAGAAATCGTACGAAATAATTTCAATTAATCGATACGAATGAAAATATATTCCATTTCATATTAATCCAGCTAATGAGTCTTCCGCAAACTTTGTATGAGAAGAATGGATACCAGAGATTGGCGTGAAGCGTGATGAATTGGGGAAATTTGAATTTCACTTTCAAAGAGGTCGAAAACATGCTCTGGGGTTCAGTAAAAGCTGTTTGCGAAAAGGGGCAAGAAACTAAGAGCTTTTGACGAGAAAAGGAGCAAATTCGATGGTGCGCTTGCAAGAGTAAAAGCTAAAACAATTAATGACGTAGATCAAGTGTGAGAAAGGAGAAGAGGTTATAACTGAGGTAGTGCGTAAGAAACATCAAAGATTACCGGGTAATTTCCCTCAATCAGTCACGATTTTGTTTTATATCTCTCATCTGATTGAACTGCGATTCATCTCATTCTGAAACCCCGTCGTTATATCTTAAACTTGCAGCTATGTGAATTTGTCTTTCCTTTTTTCCGCGTCTTCAATTACCATAAGTATTTTCAGTTATATTAATAAGAAAATTAGATCCCCATTTTTCAAAAACTATCTGACGTACAAAATAGGGAAATTCTAATACACCTAGCCAAAGATCTCTCAAACGAATTATTTTCGTATTAATTGAGTACTTAATGATGATAAAACCGATATTTTTTCCGAACCCTTTTTGTTGTACTTATATTCAATTTTTACGATGACTCTCGTCTTCTTGGCTCCATGAAAAATGTATGAATATTTACCGGCAAAGACCATTTCTATTTCGTCTCAGATTTACTGTACAAATACAAGCAACCATGTGAGGTAAAGTGCACAAGCTCGAGGCTATGATCTATACACAGAAAAATAGAGCTAGAATATGAAACTGGAGTAGCCCTGTCTGTGACTAAATAAACCAAAAGAGTTTTCTTTCGGCTTCTACCAAAAATTTGAAACTCGTGTCTCATACAACATATTTTAGTCTATATATTTAACTCCAGTGACTGAGATTTTTCAAGATACATTTTACCGCCATTGTTATATCTTACCATAAACGCTGATTGTTTTCTACCGTGTCTCACCGCAGTATTTCTAGATTAAGGATTTTAGTTTACTCTTATTGTTAGTTAATTCAAATAATACGACTGAATGTGAGAATCATAGTGAAATTTTGTTAAGGTGCACCAGTCGAAATTGAGAATCCAAAATATAAAAAATTTATTTTATATTTCTATCATATCGGAAGTAGTCGGGAGTGCGAGCGCGGTACAATTCATTAAAGGTCGACTACATTGCATCTATAAATAATTATTTATAATTATTATAGGAATCTAGGAAGTCTATAGGAAGTCTAGGAAGTCTATAGGAAGATAGGAAGTCTAGGAATTATTATAGGAAGTCTAGGAGAATTTCAAAGGAATCTGAATGTTTTAACCAAGTTTCCAAAGTTATTTTACTTAATTGACAAGTATAGGACTAGTTCATGTTCTTGAAGTGATGCTTAACCCACACGAGTGCGAGAGGGAAAGATTTTTTTCTCAGTGATTTTTGATATTTTAGAAAAAGGAAGAGAATCACATTCCTTTTTGATGCTGAAAAAAGAACGATGAGGTTCTTTGTTTCTTCCAAAATTGTTTATTTTTAGAGAAAATAGCAAAGTTCGATTTCATACGATATAGGATACTCAAACATCATCTTGAATAAAATAGAATTTGAGCGGCATTTACATTAGATTTAGGAACATTAGCTCATGCACAGAAACTGTATGTGCGTATGCGTTCATAATAGCTATTGTCACTAGACATGTGTATTCGATCAGTTGCACTTTACATGACTTCAGTTAATGTTTTCGACAAAAGGCAAACACAAGTGCTTATGCATAGAAATTCGTTGATGCCACACACAGGTACTGCCAGCCCGCAGCAATGCTATACAACAGATAACAAATCCTCCTGAAGATAGGAGCCGCATTCAAATCCAGTCAATGATTTGATGCAGCCATGTACATAATCAAGACTCATGAATCCTTGGAAGCCGGCGCTTTGCTAGAATCAGGAATTATACATTAGAACGAGCATTGTTTTCCTATTTTATTATTTAGTACAAATTTTTTTAGCGCAAAATTTTGTAACCTTTACAGTATTAAGCTGACTGACCCAGAAATTGAAATCCCTTTCAAATCCTGATAAAATCTACGCGTTGGAATCGCGTCTAAATAATTGACTCTCACGAACTCTTTCGTTGCTTCAAAAATTGATGAATCAAATTATTTCGAATGGTAAACCGAAATCGGATTGGAACTTGAAATATAGATTCGTAAATTCAAATCAAATGAAAATTTCAGTGAAATTGGTATCGATGGGTTTACAATCCCTGAACAATTTTTTCATATTGAAACTCTCTGTATTGACTGAGTAAGACCTTTTGAGAGCGCTTCTGATAATCCTGGCAATCTCCAATGAGTGTGATCAAGTGCGTGTGACTGTGCGTATGTGAATTCACATGAGTGACTGGACAGCGGGTGGTCAAATATGCTTACATAGAACGACAAGGGTGTAGATGCGCGTACACGCTCCGTCAACCACAGCGCCCTCTTCTCCTAAGCTTTACCCCTACCAGATAGCTTCCTTTCCTCCGGGTATGCAGACAGGACGAGGGAGAACACGCGACACGCTATTAGGCAAATCCAATTAAGGAGTTACTGCGCACACCTCTCTCCCCTCCTACTCGCCATCCAACCCTTTCTCAGCCGAATGGTCACACGAGATTTCTCTCTATATCGCTTCCAATCCAACACATCACTTGGTTAATTAATCAACTTGATATTTCCAGTTTGCAAATTTTTCGAACAAACTTCAAATTGCGTAGATTTTCATTTTCACATTACACAATTCTTTATATTAGAAACTGGTTCATCAAATATATTATTATCTTCCATTAATGTAAAATAATTCTAAAATACACGTGGCAAATATAATTGACGCCAAAATGAATATTGGTCGGTGTGACACGTAAATCTCTCATTATAACGATTGCTTGCAAGATTAGTAGTAGATATGAAACTCACAAGTACATAATGAACGTTTCGTAGATTTACCACCTTTTAATCAATAAATCAACTCTTCTTCTTTGATTAATAGAAGAAGTGTGAAAAAGAATAGAAATTTTCTGGTGTACCAAAAAATAGAAAGCGTATATAAAATGAAAACAGATCAAAAATTAAATTTTGATGGAAAAAATCTCGATGCCGATAGCAACTTCTAATTATAAATCAATCGTATTGTAGGAAAATGAATAAAGTGCGGGGATTATCGTCTCTATCGATAATGGCGCATCTTCTACTGTGCAGTACTCACCCTCCTTTCACAGCTCATGTTTGCTTTTCGTACGTCAATATGCCTAATGGGCGATGAAGGTAACTTTATTAGCAGCCATCCAAGCATCCCTCCATCGAAACTATCTATATCGAAACTGCAATAGATTACCCTTAAATTGTTCCGAAAGAGCCCGTTTATTTATATCGTTATCATCCATTTAAATTTGATAAGGCCCTTTTTCAATGTAGCTGTGTATTTGTTAGAACAATTGAAAGAAATAATAGGAAGACGATAAAATAAAAGTATTTAAGTATTAAGTTTACAAAGTATTTACATTTTGAAAAAAAAAATATGAAGTATTTTTTATTTACCTATATTTTATCGTTACCAAGAAATCCGAGCCGCAAATATTTTAAAAGTTGATGATTTCTGAAAAATAACACGTCTTGTTCAAATATAAAGATTTTATATTCACTTGCGTTAATTGTATTTCTTCGCTCTCTATTTTTATTCAACTCTAACTTTTGCTGTTGTGATGGACGTAGTTAATCAAATATATGGCTTAAAAACGAGAAAAGAAAAAGTGATAAGAACGAAGCACTGAAAAACTCGAAGACCTTATACAAAGACTCGTTAAACTTCGATCCAATAAATTGTCGAGAATATAGGTGAAAAAAAAGAAATAGAGAAACGATAAGAGTACAGACAAAAGAGAAAAGAACGAGATAAAGAAATCGTAGATTTGTAGAGAAAAAAGTAAAACGTACGTGAGTTCAAATGTTTTCCAAACTTTCCGAAGTCCAATTTTCACTCCTTTTTACCACGTTTTTTTCGCTCACTTTCTTATTCACACGACTCGAGTAAGATTGTCCTCGCAGTTTTTAAAAGATTTTGTCCTTTTTCCCGGAACCAAAAAGATTGAAAACTTACAGAATAGGGAACACGATTCCTTCTGTACAGCATGAGGATTTTTTATCAAGGATTTTTCGTGATTTTCAAACGACGTACATCGAAGTGCGAATATAGCGGAGGAGAAAAAGAGACTCACGTAAAATACTCGATGAAAGCGACATCTGGGAAGTGGCATTGAATCGCAAATTTCGTGGTACTATTTGACTCTCGAGAGAGATGAATTTACTAAACTAAGAAATTGATATATATGCCAAAGAGAAATTCTATTGGTAAGTGGAAGTACAGTATTGTTCCTCTCACCCTCTCCGCCTCTCTAGGATATAAGCACCCCATTATTATTGTGCGAAGCGTTCGAAGGAAGTACTGAATGGTCAAAGTTTCCGGATGTGGTCGAGCTATCCAAGAATAAGTGGACTCTTGTCTATGAATTTATGATCTGAGTGCGAACGAGAATTTGCGGAGGAGAAAATCTTTCCAGTTATATTTGAAGAAATTAGAATGTATCATTTGCAGAATAGAAAATTATTAAAGAATTGCGTATAGGTATAAGAGACGAAATGAGATCAATGCTGGGGGTCTTGCGGACCATAGTGATCGCTGACTGAATATCATGAGGCTAATTACAGCGAGAGCCGTAAAAGGTCATTGTTCTTATCGACAGCTTTTTTAATCGAGATGATATTTGCGTTTATCGATTTAAACATCCAGTCTGTCGAATGAAAATATTACACTGAACCATAATAGAAACGTTTCTGGCAAGGAAGACGTATTTAACAAATAAGAAGTGAAAGTACGTTGATGGATTATAAATAAATGGTGTATCTAGAATGAACTTTTACTGTAATTCAAATTAGCATTCCAGATTAAGTTTATTTTTTTATAACACTACCCATATGCTACATTTAGTTTCAAGCTCAAAAAAGCTCTAGATTTTATTTCACATGAAAATAGATTTTTCGTCGTTGCGATTTTAATGTATACGGAATAATGTATACGGAATTTCAGAGACTGAGGAGTGAAGTACTGACGCCAATGTAACAATGCACATATGTATGTGTATGACAATTTGGGAAGCCTTGCATTCCGTAATACCAGCTCTTTCCCAACCTGTCTCGCAGGATTAAGCGCCGTGTCCCAGGTTCCATAGCCAGTCCTCAGGTGTGTTTCTCTAAACGTCGTTAGAGAGCTCGATATGGATCCCTACATTCAAATCTCTCTATTTGCGCAAACTATAAATTCAGTTCTTGACTTTAAAACGAAAATTACATATCCTATTTCTCAGATTGTCAAAAGCTTCTCTATGATTAAAAAAATCTTTAAAATCCTATAAAAGATTAAGAAACACAAATTTCTCCAGATTTCATACCCAATGTCCAATTATTGAAATACATTATTTCTTTATGATTAACAAATTTTCAAAGCTTATTCGAAATGATTCCGTTTGAAATTTGCTCATAACTTGTTTGTAAGGGACTATTTTGTATATTTAATATAAACAATTTGGAGCATGAACCGTTCCCTTAATATTAAATTTAATTTTTTTACGTAAAATCAACGCATAAAATTTTGAATTCATATTGGAAAAATTCACATCTGGAGAATATATAACGCAGAAACGTGCAACACATGGAGCAGCGAAGCTTGTGTAAAAGGAAGCTCTCACACAGGCTGACGCCGAGCCAAGAATTTAGACCGAAGCTCGAATACGCTTCTGTACGTTCCGCCTGACACGAACACTAGATATATTCGTGGTCTCTGTCTTTCTCCCGTACCGTCCAGCCAAATTGGATCGGGACCGAACTGACCTCTTCACTTCTCTACACATCGACCAGAGGACGAAATTGAAATCGCCACAGGAGCGAAAGACCTTTCATAGAAATATCTTCGTCTCTTTGTCTCACATCAACCGTTATCTTTCTTCTCTTTCTCTTCGAACATACCTGTCACTTCCTTTCACCTTCCTCATCTCTCGAGTTTTTAATTACTTTGACATTTAATTTTTTTCTTTCACCGATTTTGAATCGGTTTTTTTCAACTCAAGCATTTTTCGTGTTGTCAGTTTTCCAGTATGATTATTGAGATTTTCGCTCGAATTTTCTTAAATTCAAGTTCATAGGATTTTATTTACAGATTACTGAAAACTTTTTTATGAAATTTGCATTCGAAATTTAAAGACCTCGAGCGTGTTTTTCGTTCTGGAGCAGCGAAAAAGATATACATATATTTAATGTTCACATATCCCTCGGGTGAACGAGATCAATCGACTGGGCGTTGTTCACCTCGTTTCATTCCATCAAAGCCATGCCAACTCTCTTTCCTAGCTCCAGAAATGCTCGAATGAGCTTTTGGGATATCGAGAATTCACGCGCAATCTCGGAAGTTGCTCGATCATTCATTCAATTTTACCGCAAGGTTATTCACGTCTGTTTCTTAGTGATGAAGAATGCAAATTCCACGTACACTATTTATCAATGTGTTCTCATACGAACCGATAATACTCATAAAAAATCCAACAATTTCAAGTTGGTTTTATTAACCCTCCGTCAATGTAGGGGGGTCGATTGTGTCCGGGCCAAAAATCACTTTTTTGAATTTCCGCAAATTTTACTTTACATTTGTTAAAAAAAAAGTATTAAAAATATCCAAAAAATTCCTGCTCGTACTTATAAAGGACGTTCTAAAGATGAACCATGAATTTTTTCAGATTTTTTTATCAAGAATTGTGCGCTTGGTAGCGCGCCGCCGAAAACGACCCCCCTATACATACGCCGAAGGTGCTAAAAACTCTACATAGATGGAGGGTTAAAAATTGCACTTTGATTAATTTTTTCACTTTTGTGTTCTGCAAAAGCTCAGAGAAAGTATTCGATTTCTCATTTTCAGCAAAACGGATGTGCTGTAAATAGTTTCACTTTCATGATTTCGCCATGGTAAATTTTCCGTTTCTTGTATTTTTTTCATTTTTTGTTCCAGATAAAAATTGCCAACGACATGATTACAATTGTTTCTTGAAAGAACCCAGGAAAGCAATCAAATGCAATTTTTGAAAAGAACGATGCGTTGATTAGTCGGAAAAATTGTTCCGACGCCGCATCTTGAAAGAAATAAACGAAGGACGAGAAGAAGGACGTCTTAGGATCGAAAAAGGGTGTTCGGAACCTTTAGGAATTCATAATAGGTAAGTAACAACAACCCTGATGTATTTTTTCAATTTATTTATTGCTATTTCATTATCGCTTGTGTGTACATTTACGACATGTATATAAATAAGCTTTAATCCCAATGCTGCAAAAATATTCAGCCATTTTCAAGGATTACTTTTATATACTGTGTAACCTTTTTTACCATTTTCCCTTTGTAGAGAACATTAATTATTGTTATCCTAGAAATATGGATTGGATTGAAAAAATAAAAAAAAGCCATTCTAACTGTTAATTTTTATTTCAACGTATCTGATGTCTATACAAGAAATTACTTCGATTTTCACTATTCACGTGTTCTTAGCTAATTTTTTAAATCAAAGAATCGAAATCTATATTTACGCTTACTTCTACTACCGTAAATTTCTCTAGATAATTCGAAAAATTCGTACGAAAACAACTTCTTTTCTCTAAAATAATAAAGCACAATACTGAAGCATATTATTCTTGTTGTCCGTTATCCTTTAATTCGTACGTGTTACGAACAATGTTGCAGTAAAATTCTCAACAAAAAAAGAAGAAAAATACGGAGAAAACAGCGACAGAAACAGGAAAAGAAGAGAAAAAGCGGAAGAATTCGAAAAAGAAGAGTGAAAGGGAGAGAGAAACTTATAAGCATGGAAGCAAAACACGTTGGATAGGAGAATAAAGATTCCAACACGAGAACAAAGAACGAAACCATGGGCGTGCCACCACGTCTGGTTTTACATTCCCAACAAGCTCTCTCTCTCTTCCGTCCTGCTTTTTTAACCCCCAGTTCTATCGACTTTACGAGCAAACAAATTTTTTTCGCCCCCGTCTCTACACAAACAGGGATACATTTTTTAGGTCCTCGTTTTCTACATCATCCCCCCGACAGAACTCTGCAATAATTAATTTCGCAAGAACCGCAAAAATTGCGCAAATCGTGCATTTCTTAATAAAATGTTCAGAATATACATATGTATACCCCGTATACTATTTATCAGCCTTAAATTCGAAACACTTCTAACCGAAATGTAGAAGGATCTCCATAAAAAAATTATATCGTACTTCCAAGGTTAATGTAATTCCAAAATTGAAAAATCAATTGAAAGTAGAGATATCTCTATCGCATCAAAATAAATTACAATGATTACGTAATCGCATTCACGATTGCGGAATCCGGATATCCTGAAAACAGGGGAAATTGTTGGAAGAAATCTTTTTGAAGAGAACCACCGGTATTTTATACCTTTGGTCGATTCAGTCATGAAATGCATCCTTTGTAAATCCATTTCCAAGCAAAGCGCAACTAAATTCTAGTGTTGTAATAAAAATCATTAGATGTAATGTCGATTTCTTACAATCAGATAACAATTGACGACCATGAAAACTTTTGGGGAGCATATTTTATACCGATCATACATTGATGCTATGTCTGAAGAACGATCTCGATTGCGTGAATTGATATCGCATATGTAATCCTGACAACCTGTTGCTGCAGATTCACCATAAGGTCACCCCTCCTTGCAGGTGTATGTTTGCGGTTCCGTTTTCCTGGAAGCCCCCATGTCCAGATTTTCCATGCAGGGTAACATATTCTAGACTAGATTGATCTTACCTTTGCCTGCGATCGCATTTGACGCACGAACCCGTATCGCCAAATCGTTATGATGATTGGGGAATGGCTGACGCAAACATTAATATCTTGCTGTTACAACTGCAAAGAAACCCAAAAAATGTAGATTCATAGCCAATACTTCTATCTCTGAAAAACGATCGATGTCCACGGATAATCTCTTTCTATAGTTTTGCTTGGTCTCGAATATACTTGCACTAAACGGTTTCCCAGAACTTGATATCCGAAGTTAGCCACATCCCACCTCAAACTGCAAAGGGTATTTTGTTTCCATCTAGTCTTACGCTTTCGGAAAGTGGACCTCGCGTCTATCGTGGTCGTATTTTCTGGTTACGTCTTGCCTCAAATTCGCAGAATTTGTAGAAAACTGCTGATAGCCCTGCCGGATAAACTGTTGGTAACATCCCCAATCTATATATGTATGGCCAGATCCATTAGTTTTCACCGAAAGTGTGCGCACTCATGTCATCGATTCTGACGCTGATTTTTTACTTCAAAGTACACCTAAAAAGAAGACGA
>JAPYYX010003447.1:0-10924 GCA_030522605.1 Cremastinae sp. B BG-2022a | reverse complement strand
GAAAATTCATTTATTAATTGAGAAATCCGTAATTTACGAAATCTGGGTGGTCACGTGGTTTCCATTGCCCTTAAGAGCAATGGAAACCAAAAGTTACTAAATTTCGGAAATAACATTTTTACTAATTAATAAGTGACGTCTCATTGAAAATTGGACCGTATCGCCATTCTTTGGGTCGAAAAGAATATATCGCCGTTTTTTTGAGCCGAATTTTTCAATATCGAGGGAGAAATCTGTAGAGAAAAATTACGAGGGGTCAGCGCGAGTGAAATTTTTTCTCTACAGATTTCTCCCTCAATATTGAAAAATTCAGCTCACAAAAGCGGTGATACATTCTTTTCGACCCAAACAATGGTGATACAGTCCATTTTTGTATGATACTTCATTTATTAATTGATAAATCCTTAATTTACGAAATCTGGGTGATCACGTGGTTTCCATTGCTTCTATAAACCTGGACATCTGGGAACCTTGGTAAATGGGACACCTCTATAAGCGGGACAAAAATTCTGGTCTCTTGAGATCTCACTTATCCAGATTTCACTGTAATAAAATACATACACGCAAACGAATCCAGCGACGTTAGTCTGAACGACGTCGTCTTCAGGCGAATCCGCGAAGGAAACAGAGAGAAGATGATGAAGTAAGCTCGGTCCAGGAGTCACGGCGACGAGCTTCGTCAAATTATCCTCGGCCTTCATCCCAAGAGGCATGCACGAAGCGGGTAAAACGGGAGCCCCAATTTTGTAAAGTCTCGCCTCGCTCCATTTAACTTCGAAACTATGTGGATAGAGAGGCGTTCTCGAGCCATAAAAATATTCTCTGACTCGCTGATCTCTCGCTTCGGTCCTCGTGGTCTGACTTCTTTCCACGACTCCACCGCTTTTAGGTAGAAAAACAACTTTTACGAAATCGGGCATGTCACGAACGAGCTCGTTGTACAACCGCTCTTGATCGAGCACCAGAATCGCATCGACCTCGAACCCTTGGGCAGCGTGAGTGAGCAACTTGTAACCGCCACCCTTGACCCATCCGCACGTGTTTATCACGATCCCGGAAACTTTGGCTTTTTTGTTAGCTTGAAGCCTGTCGGAGCAAACCTCGGCGAGGCGGGAAACCAAAAGATTGTAGAGTGCTATATTTGCATTCGGACTGTTGTGACCGAAATGAAATACGAGCGGGGCCTGCTGACTGAAGCCTTCGACAACGTTCGATGGACGTTCGACCAGTAGCGCTCCGACTGTACCGGGTATGGCGATGTGACCCTGTCCAACGTCCAGATCTACGAATATCGGACGTCTTCCCATTCTGACAGCGTAATTTAATAATAAACGACACAAGGTTGATTTTCCAACATCGTTCGGTCCTACGATCATCGTTATCGGCCCTCGCGTATCTTCCTTCTCCGCTGCTTCTCTCATCCTCTCCATCGCAGCGTGACAATTCAAGTAGAGACCCATGGGTGTTTCTTTGGCTACGTAACTCACGTCTGTTTTTCCTACAATCTCCAGTGTACATCCTTGCCAAGTGAATACCGCTACTTTTGCTCCTGAGGTAAACTCATACTTTTTCCCTTTTACTAGTTCGGTGCCAAAGACTTCAGCCAAACCGTTTTTCAACTGCAAAACACATTTGAAATATTAATGATACAGTGTGATCAATCTTGAAATAATTTCCAAATTGCATAAATTGAAAACATACAGATGAAAAATTAGACCTTGCTTTGGGACTCTCAATACTTTCAATATTCAATACTTTTATGCAAATTTGAAAGAAATTATTTTTAAAATCGCTCCATAGCAGAACCTCATAAGGAGAATGGTAGGTGCAATCCATGTTGAACGAAATTTCAGAACAAAAATTTGCGAATTTTCGACTTTCTAGATTTTTGAAAGGGACCTGAATTTTTTGTGTATTAGCTACAATAGCAATTAGCTACTTCTGATTATTAATTAAACTATTTTAACAATTAACATTGTTTAAAAAATTAAAATAGAAAATTTTAGTGAAATGCTTTTAAATTTTGGAATTAGTATTGAACACTCGTATGAAACATGTAAAAAAATTTTACAGAGTTGGTAACTTTTTTTGTTTATGTTTAGAGCATATGAATTTTCCATAAGACACACAATGTTAAATTTTGAACTTAAAAGTTCATATTTTTAAAACCATTTAGTGAATCATTCTCAAATTTGGCACAAGGATTTTTTACCCATTTTCAAACAAGTCTACAAAATTTTTTTTGATTATGTTTAAAACATTTATATGAATTTTCAATAAGAAACAATGTTAAATTTTGAACTTGAAAGTTCTTAATTTTAAAACCATTTAATGAATTATTCTCAAATTTGGCACAAGAATTTTTTAGCCGTTTTCAAACAAGTCTACAAAATTTTAACTTTTTCTAATGATTTTAAAAATAGGTATAATTCCTCCTTAAAGGATTGCATATGATATATAATTAGAATTATTTGTCGGTGAAATTTATATCTGAAAACTTAGAACATCAATATCACAAATATTGAAAATAAATTGATTTTAACAAGGCTACATTAACATACCTCTAATGTGACTTTTTCATTCTTGTTTTCAACCTCAAACCGTAGCTCGCAATCAGCATCGAGCTTGAATTCCTGGGTTGGTATCTTTTCTTCGCTCATTGTAATCTTTCAATTTTTCGTACTGCCAACTTAAATTCTAGATCAAATATAAAAAGAAACAAAGTAGGACAAATTTTAAATTTAAAAAAAATAATAATTTTGCATATTTGTCATCAAAAAATAGTTTCACCAACCTCAATTTTCATAAGTGTCAACAAACAAGTGTTGATCAATTTGGCGCAATTTTTTGACAAATATAATTAGATCCAAAAATATGTGTTATCTGATAGCAAATTGAAATTTTCCGCATTCTGCAGACATTATCAACTGTTTATCATTTTTGTCAAATAAAATATTATATGTATTTACAATCACAAATTATATAACCTATACACAAATGTTGAGCGATAATTTTTCACTGTCGAAAAAACAGAAACTGACCGGTTTTACAAATTGCCGTCTCAAGCGCCATCTGCTTGCAATGCTAAAATGTTTAAATCATTCAGATTAATCACAGATGGCGCCACAAGTAGAATTCCAAAAAACGTACCGACAGATGATACAATCGGTTGAAAATTTTGTGGAGCTTGTATTAGTTTGTAGATTACACTAGCAATTATTTCCTAAAAATTAAATACCGTTCCTTCATTTTGAACGGTCTGGAATTTCAAGAATTTTTATTTCTCCTACAAAATTCTCAAATCCCCGAAATTTCAAAAATGAAGAAATAACTGTTGTTTCTTCAGAGCAAGCATTTGCATTCAATGACAATAAATCTTGTTCAATGAACATATTTTCTTCGTTCATCAATAAAAAAAAAGATTTTCTCGAGTAAAAGATAAAATACATAAATTCCTTATTTATGTTTTCGGGTGAAAGCATGCCAAATACTTTCTTCCCATACAAACTTAGCTGTTCTTTATTCAATTCGAAAGCCCTAAAGATATTTTCAAGTAAAACTCTCGCTGACCACTTTCTACTTATGTTGTAACTTTGCGTAGCATATTGTACATACATATATGCACGCGGCTCTCGTGTATTCACACGTACGCAAGCTTGGATGAGCACGAGTATGACGTGTAGCGCCAAGGCCTTGAATATCCCCTCGCCAATAATAATTCCGCGCGTTTACATTGTAAATATCTCAGTCTAATTTCCATAACCACAAACATCTGCAAATCTGAACCATCATCAATAATAAAAATTAAACTAAAAAAAAAAACCTCTTCGTGACGCGCAATTCGCCAAATTCATAATTCGATGAGAAAAAAAATGCGGTTTCCCCTTTTTATTCTCCAGATTCATGCATTAGGTCAGGGCTGCTCTTTCACTCCTGAAAATAGAAGTAAATAAAAAAGGAAGACGACTGGAGAAATATATCAGAATGTACATTTATTCAACGAAGTATAAGAATTGCTTGACAAAAGAGCGTCTAAAAAAGTAACGTATCTCGAATTTTTACAATGCCTCGTCATGAATAGAAAACACAATGGCACGTACGTCAAGTTTTATCATGCTTGCGCGATTGCGACTTGCGTAGTGAACACGCTTTTATATATCTATGTGTACATAACGTATAAATAAATCAGCATCTAAAAGATGAGCCGAAATAATGTTCGTGAGAAGAAAATTGCTACAATCTATGTACAGCTGAAAAAACTGTCATTCAAACGACTTGACACGTTCGATAAAGCGAATAAATTAAGCGAATAGAAATTAAATTCCACGTCCGGCAAATTCGTGATATTTTTTTTTATATAACGAACACGCTCGGAATTTTGTTCACTACAGTTTTTGCTTACCGACCGATTCAGCTGGCTTGAATTCTGCGTGTCTGTTTATCGAGGCGCTTCGCGTGGTTTCTCTCAACACTCTCAGCTCTCAGTTGCAGCTTTGCACTCGTCGAGCGAAGGTGCGTAAAGTATCGGGGAATCTCGCTCTTATATATTAAATTCCTTGGCGAACATTCCGGCACTAATTCGAAAATGACGACGCTTCTCAATGCCATAGTGCGAAAGGGAGGGAAAATGAAGGAAGCTCTCAAATCGTTTTCATCCCTCGCCGGAGGTTCGGCGAAATTGAACATCGCCGCTGCACCTCTCCAGGAGGCTGCTCTCGAGGAAAGGTGCATTCTTGTTGACGAATCTGACAGACCTGTTGGCGATGCTACTAAACGACACTGTCACCAGGTCGACGAGCGGGGTAACGTCCCGCTTCATCGCGCTTTTAGTGTTTTTCTCTTTGACAGACAAGGAAATTTGTTGTTACAAAAAAGGGCTCCGACGAAGGTACTTTAAATATATCGGTTTATTATATTATACGGTTTATTAACCCCAGAACGGTAACCTGGGGTCTCAAACGACTCCAGGAGATATTGCAAATTTTTATTTTTACCAATTTTTCAAGTTTTTCACCCTTTTACTTTTTTTTTTGCTTACTTTTCGTACTTGAAGAAAAATAGCTATGAGCCTACGTGATTCTACATTAAAAAATGAAAAGAATGAGTCCAAGTTGAACTCTTTTTGTGAAATTTTACCAGAGATATGAATATTCTAAAATTGGGGTCGTCGATGACCCCAGGTTACCGTAATAGGTCGAAAAAAAAGGTTACCGCTCTAGGGTTAATATCGAATGTATCAGTTATTTATTTACTTTTACTAGATCATTTGAGGTAGTTCTATGCCAGAGCATTTTTGTCGGATTTTATTGAAAATTTGCAGAAACGTTCTTCGATGTCGTATGTACGTGCGTGTAAAATTTCAGGATTTCTTAACGACTCAAAAATCAAGATATTTAGTCTCGAAAATTGTTATTTTTCGTAATTTCCCATAAGAGCCCGTGTTAGATATCGCGATATGAAACGACCAGTATCTCGATTTTTTGGTCGATGAAACCTGTTGAAATTTTGTATATACTTTTGTATAGTATTAAAGAAGCTTCAGTTAGTTTTTTAGAAAAATGTTACGAATTTTTTTATTATATAACAAATAAACTTCACGCAGGGTCAAATTAAATTTTGAGTATGTTGTTCTTTAGTCAATTTGCAACCACTTTTCTTCATGAAATTAAGGAGGTAACGTCGTTATTATCAAAATGAACTTTAGCAATGGAATTTTGTCTGGCAGTAAAGAATATAATGTCAGTTCCTCGATAGCGAAATTTGATGTAGCAATTGCCGACTGAACAAGTAAGAATAAACTTGTCTAAAATTGCATAAAAGTTGGCAAAAGCTATAAAGTCTTCTGAGAAATGGTTGCCATACTTTCGTAAAGTAACGAAAAAATGTATTTAGATTGAACTTTTCGGCAATCTAAAAAAATTTAGATTCCTTGGACTATAAAGGATTGAGATTCTCACATAAAAAATTACAGTTACCGGAGTTCTGAGAGAATTATTCACTCATTGAAGTATCATTTTGATGACATTTCACATAACTCCATACTAATTGATACAAAAGGAAGTGAATCAAATTAACACTATGAAATATTTTTTGTTTATTTTCTGTAATATTGAAATGTTTAAAATGAAAAAATCGGTTTTTAAATTGAGAAGATTTATCAAATATGGGAATATGTTCAATTCAGTTTCATTTGAAAACGCGAAAAACATTTACTGATTTGACTAGCGTGAAGCGATAGAACATCCTTAAACACTCAATCCACTTGAAATGTAAGAAAAACAAGGTACAAAATTTCAATATTCCCACTCTCGATAGAACTACCTTAAAACAAATGAAATACATTTATCCAAAAGATTAAAGAGAAGATTTTATTTGGATTACAATTTCTTGAAAATTTGCAATATTTATGAAGATTATTTGAAATGTTGATTTTTACTCGCAGGTGACATTCCCCGGCTGTTACACAAACTCTTGCTGCAGTCACCCTCTGAATGAAGTACCAGGCGAATCTGACGAGCATCAAGCTCTCGGTGTGAAGAGAGCTGCTCAAAGAAGATTAAATTACGAACTTGGAATTCCAAACGATGAAGCGTCTCCTCTGGATTTCACGTACTTAACGAGAATTCACTATCATTCGGTAGGTGATGGAAAATGGGGAGAACACGAGATCGATTATGTTCTCTTCTTGCAAAAAAATGATATCACCTTAGACCCTAATCCGGATGAGGTCAGCGAAATACGTTGGGTCTCCAAGGAAGCTATGAAGGATTTTGTAAATACTGTGGATGCTCCTTTAACACCGTGGTTCCATCTAATTCTGAAACACAGATTGCCATCGTGGTGGGAAAATCTGAACAGTCTTGAAAAAGTTCAAGATCACACTTCCATTCAGAGATTCACAGAAATCTTGTAAATCAACAGTAACCGATACTGTTTTGAAAAATGTAAATGAAAATTTTGATAACATTGACAGGAGAATGAATAGGATCTGAATTTAAACGGATTATCCTGAATGCATGATTGATTTTACGCAGGATGAGAATCAAAAGTGTGAAAGAAATTCAGAGAGTGTGTAAAAAGGGCATTGCGGCATTGTACATAGCTTACTGTCAATACAAAGATATTTATTAATACCGTAAGTTAAGCGCTGTATAATATTATATTATTTGTAATAAAATCGATATCATCTTATTGATGCTATGAGACAAATTTTTATTCCCTTGAAAACGCCTAAAATATACTATAATAAAAAAAAGTTGTTCTCTAGTGTAAAGCCGTGACAGGTGAGCTATACTCTTTCTTTTGAGTTTGCTTTTTAGTGCATAAAGGAGAGCTATCCGAAGATCTTTTCTATTTTTTCCAAAATATTAATAATTTTGTATCTACTACTTTTACTCTTGTGTGGGTTAAATTACGCTATGTAAAAAAAGAGAAAAACATGCATATGTATTTGCATGGTTTTTTGTTTATACTTAATCATTTTAGGAACCATCATCTTATTATTATTTTATAAATGACATTTGGTTTCTTTTATAATTATTTTAAGGAGGAATTGTAGGTACAATCCATGCCAAAAGTATGTTCAGAATGAAAATTTTGCGAATTTTATACTTTCTAGTCTTTTGAAAGGGTTCTGAATTTTTTGTGTATTAGCTACTATAGCGAGATTAACAACTTCCGATTATTAATTAAACCATTTTAACAATTAACATATTGTTTAAACAATTAAAAAAGAAAAATTAAGTGAAATGCTGTCATACTTTTGAATTAGCATTAAACACTCATGTGAAACAAAAAAATTTTACAGAGATGGTACCTTTTTTGTTTATGTTTAGAAAATTTATGCGAATTTTCCATAAGACGCAATGTTAAATTTTATAAAGTTTAAAAGTTCATAACTTTTAAAACCGTTTGGTGAATCATTCTTAAATTTGGCACAAGGGTTTCTTACCATTTTAAAAATATCTCCTATCTCCTCTTACATGAAAATTATCACTTTATTAATATTTTCATGATTTTTTGTTTCGTTTATAATTATATTAGGAACTATAATTTTTTCAACATTTTACAAATGCCATTTAGTAATCGCTAAAATTTAAAATTTTTTACATAATATAAACGTAAAATGCCGACGACCTTCGAAATTTGGATTTTATGATTCTTTATACTTTTACTAATTCTCAGATAATGATTATTCATCAAGTGTGTCTATCCCCTCTAAGCTTTATTTTGGCCTAAATTTTTTTGATTTTTCGTTTCTATGATTTTTTGCAATATCCTCTACCATACAAATATTGAAAATTCAATCCTTTTTTATAACTGTGACAATGTTTACGATTCTGCATCTATATGAGTTCTGAAAAATACATTTTGCTATCCATATATTTGAAATCATTTTATCCGGTACATATTTTTTAAAAAGTTATTAGAATTCATATGTTCTCAAAACAGACATTAAAAAAGTTGTACATAATTATATGATTGCAAAATAATAACCTTCCGACCTTGCATACAATATTTCAAATATTTTACGGGTTCTCTTTCCGGCCTAAAGATGGCAAGTTCTATGCATGATTGTACACACATATATACAACAATGTGACGGTTATATATACACATAGTACATATATGTGACAAAACAAACATCAGAAGACTCGCGATCCTGGTAAACGTTGTGTTGTATTGAACTCGTTTCCTTGCAAAAATCAAGAGTAAATATCTCAAACTGTTCAGTATTTTACTGTTTTGCGATGTCCCAAGGTAGAAGTAAGCATAGACACTTTAAAACTCAACGTATTTTTTCGGTTGATCATAAATAAAAGACATATACATACGAAAAATATATTTAATCGACTGTAAAATACAAAAAATCAAGAATTCTGAAAAAATTCGAATTTCCTTTCCTAATTTCTGAAAATTGTTCCGTCAGACGCGGGGAGTGGAAATCGTAGGAACCGCAATCACCACCACCATGGAAACAAGCACAGAACGAATTTCGAGGATAAAAGACCAAAAGGAGGACTGGAACTCATCGATCCGAACAGTCCGGTCCTGGTGCAGTTTAAAAGCTACGCAGCACAATTGAATGATAAATTCGATCGTTACGAGAGGATAGTCAAGTTATGCAGAGATATAACGACAGAAAGCAAGAAGATCATTTTCTTGCTGCACTCGATGGACAATTACAGCAAGAAGGATGAAACCCTGAAGGAGGCGGAAACTCGACTCAACGATCTCATGAGAATTCACTTCAAGAGCATAGCTTCGGAGCTAGACGGACAAGATCCTTATCAGTACATCAAAGCTTACAAGGGAGGATTGCAAGAATTCATTGAAGCCGTAACATTTTGTCAATACCTGAAAGAAGCAAATTCCATTGAGAAATTGCCCAGGATCGAGAGTTGGGACTACATAGAGAACAAGTTAACGTATTCGGTAACAACGGAGACGAAGAGCGAGGAAAACGAGGAGCAGAATCAGAGCCCGAAGATTTTAAAAGCTCTGGTTCTTCCAAGCGAATACATTCTTGGTATTTCTGACTTAACGGGTGAACTTATGAGGAAAGGTATAAACGATCTGGCGCGAGGGGATATAGAAAGTTGTTGGGCAACTTGTAACTTTATCAGGGACATGTACAAAGGTTTTCTCAGGTGCGGAGGCTCTTCTACCAAGGAGATAAACAGAAAAGTATACACGCTTAAGCAGAGTCTACTTAAAATAGAAAATGTCTGTTATACAATTAAAATTCGAGGTCAGGAAATTCCCAAACACATGTTAGCTGATGTTGCTATCATAAAACACAATAATTATCCTACCAACGATGAAGATGTTGATGAGGAATACTGAATTAAATTTAAAAGCTGATAAAATTTTGATACATATTTTTTTAAGTACTCTACGACTCTCCAAAATGTGAATATATAAAAATAGTATTATGATGTATACTTAAATATAATTGTAATTTTCTTCAACGGTAGTTTCATTGTTTCTTTTATATTTGAGATATAATACATAACATTAAAGATATAAAAATAATTAACGATAAAATTTGGACGTAGAGTGTTTTTTTTCGGTCTTTTTGAGATTGAACGGAAGTGTCATTTGCCATCTTCGGTGTCGCTGATCCCATCAAAATCGCTGAGACCCTCCAAGTCACTTCGGTAGTCGTCAGAGGTGCAATACGACGGTTCCCAATCAGACTCGTCAACAGATTCTTCAGCTGATGAAACTTCCGTTCCGGAAGTCGCATCCGAAGCATTTCCCCTGATCGGAGTCTGAGCTCGACTGCGATGAGTTTTCGTGTGTTTGAAATCTTTTTTGTGTTGTGGATTTTTGCGGTAACATCTCAGACCGTAGGGGCACTCTGGTCGCGTATCCGGAATATCCCAGTCCGGGTCGCCCGGGTGACTGAACTGTCTCTTGTGACTTCTATTTCGTCTGTAGAGGAAAACATTTTTGATTTTAGTATTCGAGCTGCAACATTATTTTTATGTGTAATTTTATATTTGGGTAATTCCATGTCAAATCGACAAATGATTCGAATCAACCCCTTCCAATTTGGATGAATTTTGGTGGGAAGTTTTCTTTCATCATGAAATAATGTTCTACTAGAGGGAAACAATTTTTTTTAAGTTATGCAAAACTCAAAATTTCGCTATTTTTCCCATATTTCTAGTATTTTTTGAGTGTCTCAGGAGCTATTGTAGCGATACAAAAAAACTTTGAAGAGAATACTTGAGACTATGAAAAACGATACATTTAATGAAAAAAAGTTAAAAAATGACAAATTTAAGACTTTAAATTTTTCAAAATCGTCGAAGTTGACTTTAAGGGCAATGGAAACCACGTGACCACCCAGATTTCGTAAATTACGGATTTCTCAATTATTAAATGAATTGTCATAAAAAATTCGACCACACCGCCA
>JAPYYX010003446.1:0-10925 GCA_030522605.1 Cremastinae sp. B BG-2022a | reverse complement strand
TGAAGCGCGCTACAAATCAGAGCGGCCACAAAAGTCGCTATTTCGGGAGTAAAATGCGGCCAGAAAGAACGTACTTTCGACTAGGAGATCAAGAAAAATTATTTGATAAAATTGTATAAAATTTAAAAATATTGAAAATATTATATAAAAATACCCCATTCCCCCCCCCCCCCACCCTATGTTGTTGAATATATTGTGAACTTGGTATGATTTTCATAATTTTTCATGGCCCAGAGGAATATAAATTGATGCTTTCAACAATGTTGAATCATGAATAAATTAATACCGATTTCCGGGCTGTTGTATATACATATAAAACGTAAAATCGCGTAAGCTTGGTTTGACTGTAGCGTGAATTATTTAGCGTGTGCTTTCAATTTGTTATCCTTGTAATTGACTGTATAAGAGATTTATAAGGGTGCATGAATGTAACATGAGGGATTTCAACGCCTCTCGTATAGAGGAAAAAAGCAGAACCGATCGACGACCTCTTTTACGCGCGGTCGTGAAATTTTGTCCTCAGGTATATTCTTCGAAAACAATTTACAACGATATGAACGTTTTTTTATCATTTCAGTTGTTTCTACTATATAAATTATGAATTATAATTTATGAATAACGTTTATTTTAATTCTCCCTTTTTCGTAACTTTTTAATCGTATTTTTATTTTTTTATCATTTTTCGGGTGAACAATTGCAAGTATAAAGAGGTAACGGAAAATCTTTTTTCTCCCCAGAATTGCCAGGAAGCACGATGATAGATCCCTTCTTTTTTTCGCGACTAATCCGTTTCTCTCCCGCGACAAGATGAAACAAGAGCCGGAAAACAAAAGCGGAAGTGACGTTTTGAGGGAAAAACGTTCGAAGGGAAAGAGGAAGTGGATGAAAAAAGGGGTTTCAGGGAAAGGATTAATCCTCGACGCGGCCACGCCGTTGAAAATTTATTCCAATCCATGCTCACCCGCTTTTGTCTATCTCTCCTATGCGTTTCTTTGCACATTTTGCATGCTCTCCCATGCCCCTTTCGTACCTCAACCCCGAAAAGACCGGCCATGCGAACAAAAGCGTACAAAGTCGCGTTCAACGTTATCCCACTCACGTTCAACACTTTTTCTCCTTTATTTTGTTCTTTTTTTTCCTTTAACCGCGTCCGAGCCGAGTCTTCCCTTTCGCATATCTACTCTCATTTTTTCACATTTTTATGTATTCACATCTTCCAGGAGCACGTTAAAAGCTTGCCAGATTCGCACCGTGCAACAAAATATTTTAATTTTGCTGAATTTTTTTTTTTAGATTTTACGCTATTTTTTTTACAAATGCTCACTCAATTTGTTTCTTCGTTTTTCGAAGAGCTGCCGGTGGTTCTTCGTTCCCAAGAAGTTATTTATTTTTCGGCAGACGTTGCCGGAAAATATAAATAAAAGGTGAAAGATTCGCGGTGGTGATTTTATTTGGTCTATGCAAACCCTCTTATTTGTGTACATTTTGTCTGGGAAGTCTCGGGCGAGAGACTCTCGTTCGATGAATATTTATGTTATTTTACTCTCGAATTCGTCAGAAAGCGCGACTAGATCGATCGGGGACACGTAAATGTATAGCCGTATGGATAAAAATTCTTTTTTTTTTTTAATTTTCCGCGTTCCTTCGCCGTTGCTTTCATTGCGGAGATTGGGAAAAACGATTTTTCTTCTCGAGTATTCTATTCACCGGGGACGACGCGCGTGAAACAATGAAAGCCTCGCGAAAGCAATCTTTGCATAAGAATCGATTTTTTTTATTTTTCCACTACTAAGAAAAACTAACGCTCTTTTAAATTTTCCTTCAATTTCCTATAAAAATTTCATTCAGCTTGAACAAGAAAACTTGTAAAGTTAATGAAAATACATATTAAAATACTGCGCACTTAAAAAATATTTATATATATGTAACGCAGCTCCATTAATGTATGTTTTAGAAATTTTTCATCTTGGGAGTTGAATAAAAAATTGAATAAAAAATAAATTACCAGAGAAGCCAAAGCGACGATGATTAACGATTTTTAAGATGGTATTTAGAATAAATCGAGATTCATCGTATTTGTATGTGATGTGAGAATTGATGAGTCTTCGCTGATGCAGATGAGAAATCACTTGTGCGCATAATTGGATTTCTGCGGGCTCCTTTATTTCAAAATTAATCTCTATAAAATGTGCCTGTTTTAAGAGAATATTTTAATGTATAAATATATAAGCAAAAACTTACAGTTAATATTCAGCTCATGAGTCGACCTGAAATTTCCCTCATCCTGAATCTCCACTCAAATGTTGCGAGACCAGACACTTTTCCTCCGGTTTCGCTCTCGTCTTATTCATTGGAAGACTTTGTCATTATATACCCAAGATCCTCGTCAATTCACCAGAACGAAACTTCTGCGCCGCCAATTTCAGTCATTTCGTAATTGATCTATGAATAAATTAGCCCCAAATTTCTTTCCGGACCACCACAGTTTTCTACCTTTATTCTGCTTCATCGCCCTCGTTCCTGCCAAAGCTCGCTTCTGCCTGTCTCGTAATTCAGGAAACACTTTCGCAGCTTAATCTTTATTTATGCCTTGGACCAGAAAAATGTGTCTCGTTATTTCTCCAGAACTTTCACGCACTGTGATGGAAATCATCGAATTTTTTTGGGAATTTCGTTTCGAATTTTTTCACGTAACGTTTTTATGCAATAAACGACATATTTTCTTTCCATCCCACAATTTTTTCAATTAAATATTTTTGCAAAGTATTTTTGGGAACTATTTAACAATAAAATGCACACGATTCCACTCTAGTTCAGAAAAGCGAAAACTGGATATAATTCCAAATACCATAATAATTATAATAATAAATCTCAATTCGTTTGGTCAAAGCAAAAACTGGAGAATCATTTATATCCGCGGGAGCTTTGTTAGCCTGCCTAGTGTGCCTCCGGAAGGCCCTCTTTGCGGTCATATTAACATTGAATAAAATATGTTCATAGAGGATAAGATCTTTGTGTCCTCATGTACATACGAGAGAGAAACGAAATGTGCCATTAGGATATTAAAAGTATAAGCGTATGCCCGGCTTTTCCGTTTGAACGTTCGTGAATACCGGAAAAGCCTTATTCCTCTGTGAAAACGCAACTTTCTGTCGGATTTGCGTGCTTTGAGACTCTGTCTGCTCGTCCCTCAAAGATTTTTCACAGTGGCTCGCATACGTGAGAATTTCCCTAACGAGAGAATTTGTCTGGAGGAGAAAAAACGAACAGTCTCGCGGGATCAGCCGATGGCAGTTCTTCAGAAAAAACTTTAATTTTGTCGAATAATGTAACAAAATTGTTTAAAAATCATTTTTGCGTCAATTGATATGTCGTTCATCATGAAGTTTTGATAAAAAAGTAGAATTAATTACGATTTGCGCGATACGTTTAGATACCTGGCAAGAGGGCTAGCCACCTTTTTACTCGGAAGATGACGGCAGGATCTGGTCCTGAAGCAATTAGCTGCAGCAGTCCAGACTTTTGCTCTCGAGTTAGCCGGACTTGTGTCCATATATCCTCGGAAGCCCAAGCGAGTATAACTTTTGCTGAGGAAAGCAAGGATCTATGTAGGAGAGTCTTCTTCTGCGAGCAACAGTTAAAAACTCTCGTTTCTCTCGATCGCAACGTCGTAAAGTTTGGAGATACTCCAATTTTCCTAATGCACTCTACGTCGGGGCTTAATTTTCTCGTCGCTCTTTCTTCTCGTACACAAATGCTAAGAACCGGGTATCAGGGTAGGATGACTTGAGCGATAAATACGACTGCGAAAGGCGGTGGAAGGAAATCAAATGAAAATAAGCGAACGAATTTCAAACTTAAGGTCATAATACCGTCCTCTACATAAGGTCTACAAAATTTAAATCGATGAAGGTATAACGGTGCGATAGCACGGTCGCAACTTCACATGATGTTTTTCCTCCAAGAATTTTACAACATTTCCCAACTATCGTTATGGCTCTTTCGTTAAAGAAAGAAAGGGACAGATCATTTTAGTTTTTTGTTTTGTTCCAGGGCTATGGTTCTTTTGATAACAAGACAAAGAGGAAAAAGACCTGCGATGTAGACTTATTTTGTAGTATGTCTCAGAGGGGGAAGGGCGTGAGAGCAGCATGCGATCACCTCGGGTCTTCCGCGCTCCTAATCCGACTTGAACGTTTTTGAGCAGGATCTGTAGTCCTATTGTCCTACTATCCATCACCCACTGGGAGGTGGGTGATAAGTTGGTTATATCACTATACTTCGTAGGTATTCGGAGATGAATGATAAGTTGGGTATATAGTGATATTGGGAGGTGAGTGATAAGTTGGGTATATATTGATATTGGGAGGTGAGTGATAAGTTAGTTATATCACTATACTTCGTAGGTATTGGGAGGTGAGTGATAAGTTGGGTATATAGTGATATTGGGAGGTGAGTGATAAGTTGGGTATATAATGATATTGGGAGGTGAGTGATAAGTTGGGTATATAGTGATATTGGGAGGTGGGTTATAATTTAGGTATATAGTGATATATTCAACTTAGCACCCACCTCCCAGTGGATGGTGGGTAGTAAGACAATAAGTTGTACAATAAGTTGGGTATATCACTATATACCCAACTTATTATTCACCTCCCAATATCCACGAAATGCATACACAAATAGTAGAACACAACATCAGTAGGAATCGCACAAACCACCCGTATACATTTTTATTCTCGATATGGTTTTGGATGCACGCGCGCTTGACTCGAATATATACATGTTTCCATCGCAGACTTCCGTTGTTCAGGTTTTTTCGAAAGTATAGACTGATTTAAAAGACGTTTCAAAATTGCATTCAAATTCGGGTATAAGAGCAGTGGCATACTGTACTGCACAAAGTTGTGTGGTCTCGCGTTAATGCAAAGTTCGAAACAATATATCAACACTACGTCTCGTACGCCATTTTTTTACGTTTATCTCGGAAAATATTGACCGTATGCAAAAATGCACAACAAATAAAATGTGGAGAATTCCACAAATAACATTTTCGATTTTACCTTTTTTGTTGTAAAGTGAAAAATACAAAAGTTAGAAGCAAAAAGGATTAACCTTCAAAATCAAGATGGCGGTTCGAGCGGCGCTTAAAAATGGTCGAGTTTTTGTTTTAGCCTCCCACTGACTCCACCTAAAGGAGGGTGCAATTTTGCGATCTAGAATTAATGCAATTAAAAGCCGTTTTTTCGACTAATCCGACTGGACTAGTAAGTTTAGCCACTTCGTTTTTAGTGCAAAATCGGCCTCGGAGATGCTTGCGCATTAGGGAAATCGGGAGAATTCCTTGTGTTTGGGACTTATATTTCTTTGTGTTTGGGACTTCCTTGTGTTTGGGACTTATACTTATGGGAGGAGTCGGATTTATAAATTAAAAATTTTTTTGTGTGCACCGCCAAAATCAAACCGACCCCTTCGCTCTCGAGCTAGCTGTGCGAAGTCTTGTTAAAGAGCGACGCTACAATATGTATGTAGTACCAACGAATATCCAATATATACTTGCGACTATCATTTAAGTATACGAGTTTCTTCATCTTGAAACAGATCTCGCTTTGTTTCAGAAGAATCGACCAAACTGGCAGAGTTCCGAATACTCGTGTTAGACACGATCACTTTATATACGTCCATTTTATACTTTGCAAATCTTGTTCTAATGGATTATTTATTAAAGCTCTAAATCTAGATATTTAATCAACTCGGAAATCGTTTTTGACGTCTGAGTTCATCCATATTGTCAAACGATTGTACTTAGGCGGTGTTTTCAACTTATACAACTCTGCAAGAGTTTTCAACTCTTCCTAACTACCCTGAACTTTCGAATGATGCTCAGAATAATTGGAGCATTTTCATCATCTGTTGAGAGAGTAACCGGATAAAAAAGAATTCTCAACAGTTCCTAATTTTACTAGCAGAAAATAAAATGTCAGACCTAAACTCATAAGCTCGAGACTCGATTCACTCGCAGTGAGAGAAACGCATACATAATACGTGGCATGCAATAACTCTATTGCGTACCGCCGTGTTTGCGTACGCTCGTAATCTCGCTAGTAATACAAGTAGCGAAGCGACATGCTCTGGATAAAGTTTCCGGATTGTGACCACACTCGGACGACAAGTGCAACTAAACACCGACGCCGTTATTGCATACATTTCGCCGAGTCGAGCGAGAGGACGCGTGGCCTCGAATACGAGGCGCGTGTCGGTCTCTCTAGCTGCAAAAATTGAAATGTCATGCGTATTCTATTCCCGACTTTGTGACAATAAAACTATTGTCTGCGGTAATTATTAAGTGATAAGTAAAAAAGGATTTTACGAATTTTTCATCGCTGTTAATTGTTGATTAGCATAGAAAGGAATGTTTGTAGAGAAAAAAGAAAATGGTCTTTCGAGAAAAAAAATATTATTTGGTTTTTATACAAGATTTCTGACATAATTTTAGTCGAGAAAGATGAAGCAGGAGACAAAAACGAATTCTTTGCGAAACTGGAATTCTTGAATCAATGAAAGAAAATTCGTTAATTTTTTTATATTCGTCGTAAGTCGTTGACACTATACAACGTCGTTAGACTAGAAATATAAAAAAAACCTTTTAGCTAATCGTTGTGTGCAATTTGCGCATTCGCGTTGAAATTGTTAAGCAAATTCCAGTACGAAAAAAAACTTGAAACATCGTCGATGTCGTGACCATGAAAATTTCGAGATACTCCATTTCTCTAGAATTTTCCTTCGAGGACAGATTTTCAGAAAGTCAGCTCTGTTGTAAAAGCCATTTATTCCAGACTTAAGTCGCTGTCGATGCATTTTTTGGAGTTTGCATTCCGTGCACCTGGTCTCTAACACGTTTGACTGTCGAGCGACCTCTCGACTCGCCGAACATTCCCTTCTGAAATCGAACTTTCTTCCCTTGTTATTCAAATCACTTTCACATTCCTTCCTTATAACGAAATCTGCACGGTCTTTTTCCCATTATTTCATATATCGCATAAAATTATGGATTTTAAAAAAGTTCATAATGATCGCTGTTAAACAAGAAAATCCCAGGTTGACATTTTTTCGATAGATAAGAGATATGGGTATCGAGCATTCAGTGGAACGAATTGAATATCAATTCGTTCGATAAGAGAAGGAAAAAAAGGTTTGCGCCATATATAAAGATATCCAAAAGGTTCGTCTCCTTTCAACGTTAGGATTTCCGAGAAATGCTCGCTCGACGTAGCGCAAACTCTGCTCGTTCTGTCTTCATCGGGATAACGTCGCAGGAAATTTCATCCTTCGCAGGACACGCATTCTCGTATGACACGAGTATGCGCTCGAAAATCTTGGCCCTTTACTCCATATCACGCTTTTCCCGAACTCTTTGTGCGGGAGAAACCCAAGAAAATTTTTCCATTCCGGGTCAGAGCATTGAAGTCCGCTCAATTCCATGCGTGCAAATCGAATTTTCAGTTTCGACTAGACATTCACATTCACCGATATGTTCCGTAAATTTCTTCTTCAATTCACCGAATTTTTAATGTACAGGGGTAACATGAATTTACCATTTGGGTCATGATAAGTTTTTAGTTTCATTTGTGTTTACATTTTGTTTCTTCATAAATTTTATTCTAATTTATGACTCATTATTATTATTATATTTTTTTTTATTGACAGACCTTATGTACTAGTACATTTACATAAATATAAGTGTATATTTTTTTCTTTGGCCTGACCAGGAGCCATCGATCGCAGTCCTTCAACTATTGAACTCCTATTTACTATGATTTTAGGTATTTTGTTTGTTACGGATTTGTCACTTAAGAATAGTGTCTATTGTTGAATGTATTGTAATAATGGGTGTTTCATTGATACGTGGCATATATTTAATCTTCATTTTCGAGATACACGAGGATTTGATATAATGAGTTGCGCGGGTGTTTAACTCTACAGGTATAATTTTCTCGCATTTTGAGATATAGTTCGGTGGCGTTTTTAAACTGGTTATTATCAAATCTTTTATTTAGTATTTTTAATCTGTCTGTGATCAGAGTTATCTTTATTTTTTGGTACAGTATATTATTGCTTATGTTAAATTATGTCTCATTTTCTCAGTAATTTTCTTTTTCACATTTTGCAAAGTTATCAACTTTTGTCTAATAACTTCAGAAACCTCCCTTTGTGCCCATATTACCAATTAGATTTTCATCAGGACCTAATGAGCGCTTGAGTAAAGTTAAAGGTATTGCCATTCAATATGCAGGCTTGGGTTTATCAAGACCTAATATTCAATCTTGTATAGTTTAGACGGAATTTTTTCTTCACGCCCCGCACCGTGGCCTGAAGACGCTGTGCAGGACTTTTTGGCTAAATTTTATTTTATATTTTATTTTCATTTTCTTTTGTCGGGTGCCAACTGATTTAAGGTCAACAAAAAATGATTTTAATCGTAAATTTCGCGACGATAGGCAAGTTCAGTCGGATAGGTGAAATAATTATGCCACACAGTTAATATTGATTTTGACATATTAATTCGACTGCCTTGATTTTTCGATACAAGTCAAAATCAAACTTTTCCTGCCTCATAATTGAGGAGCTTTTTATGTTCTCCATCAACTTAAAATACACCGAGAAAAAAAATTTAGTTGATTTATTAACTAAATTTAGCAAATTTAACAAATTTTATTTCATTCAACAATCCTTTTTTCTCAGTGATACTGAAATGATTTTTTTACAGAGAATTTATAAAATTCTATACGTGACCATCAGAGATATTTGCTCACATGTTGTACACTAACTTAAAAAATATATCCATCTAACTATTCGATTTATACAGCGTATGCATTGTGTTGCCATAGAAACGGCACGATTTTCTCTACATCTGTATTCTTGTGTATTCGAGCATTACGGGAAATCGTCGAACATCACGGAAAGATTCACGATTTGAAATTTGATATGAAAATAAAAAATATTTTTTTTTATAACTCATGAAATTAATCACAGGATTAATTAATCGAAATTATCGTATATCGGTGTATATTATTATAACTCGCTCAGCAGCGGTGCGTGTGAAATCGGCGTGTGGGGCGAGAAACACCTCTACGATGATTTTTCCCCCGCCAAGCGACCGCGAGAGTTATTTCGGCCGCGGCGACGTCGATGTGACAAGCAGCGAGAAACGCTCGCGGGCTGCGTGTGCTCTCTTTTCTCCCTTTCTGTCTCTCGCCAAGACGAGTGTATTTTCACAGTCAGTTGGAAATAGTCGTTCTAATATTCGTTAGCCGGGAATATGCGATCGCTGCGGAACCGGCCCGAGTGACTCAAACGTGCGGATATAGCGATGATGAGGATTCAAAAAATTATCGTGAGCAGGACGAGCCGTGAACGTGTGCATACATAAGTGTCATACAGAAATGAGATAATATTTATCGTTTCGAAGCTTGCAACATTCAACTCCAACAAACTCATCTTATTTTCATATTTTTTTTTGACAATACATTTTCACTAAATTCAGATAAAGATTAAGTGAACTTGAACTAAATATTTCAAGCTGGAATCTAGATTGTCATTCTGCGAGTTGACTTTGACGAGTGAAAAATCCCAACTCGATGTTCCCTTTTGTGTCCGCGTTAATATTGAGTTTGTGAGCAATGCTCAAGAGTATCGCTTGAGCTTTGACAGTGACAAAAAATGGATCTAACCAGAGGGAGCGAATTATTTGTGGAACAGTTTATGATTTTTTGTTTTCTATTATTTTCTCGCGCGCGGAATTTCGGTCCGAAAAGCTAGCGCTCATATCAGACTACAATATCGCTCTCTTCATATACGCGAGCGAACATTCCGCAGTTCGCATCGATACGAAATTCATGAAAGTTTTGGCAATTCGAGCCAAACTGTGAATGCAATTTCGCGATTGGATAAAGTGATGGAGGTTTCGCCTCAAAGTTAGATTGAAGCAGTGTTACAGTGACTGGCATTAATATTAATCCCCGGGACTCACGAGATATCATTGAACCCTGGACAATTTCAGTGTGATTTCCACGAATGGGTCCAGCAGAATAATTTCATAAAAAATGGTAATTTCACGATGCAGAGAGAGCTTGATATAAATAAATGTCCCTCAGTAGTACAACAGAATATTTTACATTTGTCTCTTTTACCTCGTTTTTTCTGTTCCAATCACAATACGTCCATTCATTTGTCCATCGAAATTAATTTAAAATTATTTTAATTTCTTCATCAATAATAATAATAATGTCGAATAAAAGATTCTTTCTGACGGATTTCCGTAAATCATTTTTGGGGTTGTAATTAGCGTGACAAAAATATCAAATTATTTTGATTTGTAAATCATAATTATGGATCAAATGTCGTGGAAAAAGCACGATGTGATTCACGTTAAATTGCTTTAAGCCTCGAGTGTATTATAACGAACTTGTCTGATGTGAGCTTTGTGTTTTGATTATTGAATTTTCAATGAAAATGATTATTTTAATAATAACCGCGAATGGAGAAACATTTATTGAAAACAGAGTTTGAACGGAGTTCGCGTGTTGCTACGTCGCGACTGAGGTACTCGCGTACGAGCCACTCATAAATCTGATTCGAAAATAAATAGTATTGTTGTGTTATTATAAGATTGCGTGTCGTCGAACGATGCCCGCCCGTCATTGGTATTTCCGGAACGCGATATTTTGATCGCAGTCATTTATAGTGAAAGTATTCGTACCCTAAAAAAGATATTTTAATGATAATTATAGGTTTGTGTTTAACCCTTAGCGGCCACACTTCACCCTGGCCACATAGCGGCCACTGGGGGCAACTTATAACCCCACGTTAAAAAAATTTAATCGTACACGATTTAGAGATGTTTTTATACTTTTAACTGATTGGGT
>JAPYYX010003445.1:0-10926 GCA_030522605.1 Cremastinae sp. B BG-2022a | reverse complement strand
AGTAAAAAGTTTCAATAAAATATTTCATTTATTATATGGAAAAAAAATTCGTGAAAATAGAATTTTTTTTTTCGACGAAACCCACGTAACCCCTTAAGTCGAGTTTATTAATGAAAAATGTTGAGACTATTTTTTTCATTTTTCATTAGTCACAATTGTGGCTGGTACAAGACCTCAGTCCGGACGCGGAGACTTGTAACTTTGATGACAATGAGAAGTCGCATACCTTGCTTCCTCACAGCAGGAAGATTTTATGTACTCAACGTGGCTAATTTCAGTGCGGTAAGAAATAAAATGAAATGAAAAAAAAATTGCACATCTTAGAAAAAAAATTAAAATAATAAAATATTTAATATTAAAGGTGGTTCGCACGTCTATGTCTTACTTGACAGTTTTGACATCTGTCAAATAATTTGGAAAGTCAGGATTCGAGCTGATATTTGCAACTTATCCTCTGATGCCGAAAGTTTTTTAATAACTTTTTTAAAACATAACCCCCAGCGTGTACAAATATTTTGAGCTAATATACATAAACTGTTGAGTGTAACGTGCATTTAATTGTGCTTAAAGTTGATTGTCGACCAGTATATCTATAACTTTGGTATTTTTTGTATTAAAACAAACAACAAAGAAAAAAAATAAGACGTCACTGTACAATAGAAAAAACGATTTAATAATAAACGCAATTTTGGAAGAATTTTAGGTCATTGATTAAAATTCTGTCATAGCCATTACACATTATAGGATTCAATTTGAAAAACTAACATAGTTAGTAAAAAATTAAATTAAAAATAAACGAATAAGTAGTAAATGGTAATACACAATTGTTCAGCAAATTAAAAAATGTGGATTGGCCAAATACCTGAATTGTCGAAAGACGAAACTGTACTGAGTTGCTTTTGCCTTAATAACTGTTTGAACCGAAAGAAAGAAATATATTTATCCATATTATTTCCCGAGCTCGTATAAATTAGCTTTTCGATAAGAAACTATGTAGCTGCGCATATATAAGAATAGTCGAAACACGGCAGCGAAACTTTTAATGGAGAAACGAAAGCCAGCGATGAACAAAAAAAAATTCGCAAAAAAAAGGTTTTATATAGACAAAAGACTTTTTCACGTCAATTATTTTCTTTGTACAGACACCGAGGGTAATTAACTTCAATCAGTTTTTTGAGTGTTTTTTTTTCTGCGAACGCAGGAAGCGACGATCGATACCCTTAGACTGTCTTCATCAAACGGCACAAAGAGTTTTCAATAGGGTGGTTTTCGTGACTAGGATATAAGAGAATACGTAATTAGAATCCTATATATTTGTACCGCCTTATTACGTGGCACGAAGCGAAATAATTGTTTCTCTCAGTCACGTCAGGACTGCCTAAGGCATCGTGACAATGGATAACCAACCGAATGACGTTTATCACAGGCCGAACAAATTCTTCCTATCGACTCTTGGCCTGTGGCCGCATCAAACAACAACAGAAAAACTCGTTTACTCCATAATTTCCATTTTTTTCGTCATCACACAAGGCATTTTGCAAGTAATATACTTTTATATGGACTATTTTCTTCTTCATATAACAATTGAATGTTATTTGTAAACTTCCGATTTCAATTTTTTTAAATTTTGTTTGCAATTTAATTCCTTATTCGATTTTTTTTGGTTGTACTTTCATGCACATTGACGAGTCGATAGAAACTTATATTTTAAACATGAACTTTTAACCAATGTTTGATAAAATATTTTTCATACATTTTATTTTTATGTTGAAGAATTTTTTTCCCTGTTATTATTTTTTAGTTGTAGATGTGTTTTTTATAATGGTCATTTATTAAGATTTTTAAGCCTAATGTTGGAAAGTATTTTTTTGCCCAATGCTCCTTGTGGTCGAGTGAATTTTTTATAAGAATTTTTTCTCAAGATCGGTGGTCTGGTAACAGCTTGGGAGAACACTGATATTTTTTTGGAATCCATTCCACCTGTCACGATTGATCTCGTATGTTACATCAAGTTAATAAACTTCGTTTACCACGCGGACAAGGTTCGAAATAAAACGGTGGACACAATTTAGGTAAAAAATCGTATTAATTTATTAACGATTTTCATAGATGAAGAATTTGCTCGTGATGATCGAGGAACATTGGAAACAATATGGTGTGGGTGAACAATTGACAATTTTACACGACTATGGTGCTAGCTCGAAAAAGAAGACTCTCATGTACGCAGGTAATATTAAACAACTATATACATATGTATGTATATGAAGAGTCATGGTATAGACTCAAGACAGTAATATTTTTTCCTCTTGAAAAAAATTGATTGATTAAGATTTAGCAAAAACTTAATGACCACTACTATATTCACGAAAATAATTTTTTTTTTGATTATACAAAGTATGCACTGAACATAAAGTTATGAACGTGTTTAAAAACACTTATAAAAATTAGATGGATATAGTAGATACAAGGTGTTTGGAAATGAGTCGAATAATAAGAGTGTTTTTGAATATTCGCTCTATTCTCTGCCTACACGCTGCGAGAGCTGCTACGAGACTGCTTTACGCGGGACTCTCTCTCCTCTTTTCGCGACATAGCGCCTCTGGCGGCTTATACTCAAACTAGAATTTTCTTTACTCTTTAATCTCCCGAACACAAGGGGTATGCATCCAATCATATAAAGTTGATGGAACGAAGTACGTATATTTGGTCGTTTTGTCACCGCTTTTCCGCAAATCTGATCGGCTCGCGACGGCGGGAATTGGTTCGTTTAGGACGAACTTAATTTCTTATCGTACTTATGTGAATTTGGCCCAAATTTTAACAGCTGTAAAAAATTGGTTTTTACTCTAATCGTGCGAGAAAAAGATGAAAAAAGTGGGAAAAAATATCGACAAGAAAAACGAAAAGGAGAAAAAAAATTCGCAAAATCATCGCGAACAATTACAAGTAAGCGAGGGTGACGTTGCTTTATTTTCGTTTTCATAGTAGATAATTTAAGGGCAAGCGTAATATGGTCTTCTTGGTGTTGGTCTATTTCTCAATTAATTGAAAACTAACTTATTTTACACAATTTTACACGATAAATAAAAAAATTAATCATTGAAAGCGAGGAATATTCGTGTAGAAGCCTGAATCGCAACTCGCGCGCGCGAAGCGTACATATGCATCGCCTAGTACTGTAATAAAGGGCAAGAAACTTCATCAAAAACGAGGTATCTATCTAAAGATTCGGCATTGTCTTAACGCCAAGTAATAAAAAAAAGCCGATATAAAAATTCAAAGTCGTCAAAAGGGTGCCGTGTCTTTTTACAGCAACATTCAATATTAAAAAAAACTCTTTTGATACAATAAAAAAATACGCCAAGTAGTACAATTATCAAATGATATGAAATCGTTTTGCGACCAAATAAAAAAATGAAAAAAAATTATGCATACATTCCGCAATTAAAGATTGACGTGTCTAATTGTCCAATGTGTAAGGTTTTCAATGAATACATAAATTCAACTTTACTCATACTAACAATTTTTAATTGCGGAATGTATGCAAGATTTTTCAACATTTTCAATATTTTGGTCGCAAAATGATTTCATATCATTTTATTACTCAGTATAGTTCTTTCACTTTATCAAAAAAGTATTTTTTCAATATTTTTTTATCGGGAAAACGATAAATAAAATTTTTCAACGAAAATCGTTTTTCTTTCTTGAAGACGATTTTTCATGCACTTTCTAGGAAATTCAAATCCACATATGTAAAAAGTATGTGTGAACTTATTTTTGTTGGAGGTGAACTTATGTTAGAAAATACATTTCAAGATAAGAAAATGTAAAATCAATACAGAAATGCTCTGATCCAAGTATCGCATCAGTTATTTATACAAATTTTTGTGTTGCTCGTAAAAAAGTTAATTTTTTCGACTAAAATAACGCGCATCCAATAACTTTCCGGCAATAAATAAACTATGCAAGTGATTTGAACTTTAGAACGCAAGTAAAAAACGTGTACGTTTCGTTATAAAGATATTTTTATTCACTGTCAGTTCAAACGCAGAACATTGAAGACCATATTTAGATGAAGATATTCAGATATAATACATAAATTGAAATTTACCCATACCACCAATTCTTAGTTGCAGAATGTATGCAAAATTTTTTAACATTTTGCTTTATTCAGCCGCAAAATAATTTCATATCATTTTGTAACAACCATTTTATTACATGGCGTAGTTCTTTTACTTTATCAAAAAAGTTTTTTGTTACCAGGAAAACGATAAATAAAATTTTTCTTCGAAAATTGTTCTTCTTTGTGAAGAGAATTTTTCATGCACTTTCTAGGAAATTCGAATACTAATGTACAAAAAGTATGTCTAAAATTATTTTTATTGGAGGTGAACGTAGGGAATACGTTTAAAAATAAGAAAATATAAAATCAATACAAAAATGCTCTTCTGCAAAAATCCAAGTATCGCATCAGTTATTTATACAAATTTTTTGTTTCTCGTAAGAAAGTAAATTTTTTCGTCTAAAATAACTCGCATCCATCCTGGCAATGAATAAACTATGCAAGTAATTTGA
Source organism: Cremastinae sp. B BG-2022a (assembly GCA_030522605.1). Lineage (NCBI taxonomy): Eukaryota > Metazoa > Arthropoda > Insecta > Hymenoptera > Ichneumonidae > Cremastinae sp. B BG-2022a. The sequence continues at coordinate 6,351 of JAPYYX010003445.1, read as the reverse complement.
ACTTTAGAACGCAAGTAAAAAACGTGTATCTTTCGTTATAAAGATATTTCTGTTCACTGTCAGTTCAAACGTAGAACATTGAAGAGAGTTGAAAAAATGTATTCACTGAAAATATTTCGTATTATTTTTTTAATTTCACTGATGCAAAAATTTATTCAAACGGATTGGGTAGACGATGTAACGAAATGCATCATCAAAGATTCGGGACACTATCAAGTTTACGTTGTTACGCATTCGGATTACGGAATAGAACTTCAAAGCCAAACCATGCAGAATTTTCTTGTGAAGCTGATGAAGGGCATTCCAACAATGAGGGTAGACCTCGACGAAGAAGATGAGATTATTGATCTCGATTCCGACATCGACATGGCTTCGAATATTTTTATTCTCGTTCGCGATCCAAACGACTCAATCAAACGTTGGAGACAATTGATTAGAATTGTGGCGAGGATGACAGAAACACACTATAATCCAAAATTTTTGTTCCTATCACCAGTCCCAGTACTAAACGAGACTATGGAGGAATTTATGTATTTCGCCTGGTGGAACAAGCTTCTGGACTTCACACTGATTGAATTCGTTGAGGACATCATGAAACTGAAAGAAATTCAGAATGTGCCAATAATTCATCAATTAAATCCTTTCACAAAGGTATACAGACGAGAAGAATGGTCTACATCGTTCGTAGATTTATTCCCAAATAAACTGAATGACATGCATGGGTACAAGCTAAAAACAAAGAAAAAAACCAGTCTGGATTTTTATTCGGAGGATTATTTTTATAGCTATGGAAAGGAGATCGCCGAGAGATTAAACGCTACTCTTCATGTAGTTGATGATGGTGATGATGCAAAAACCAGACTTGCTTATTATCGCATGATGGCAAATTACGCTAATGATAGTGAACAATTTATGTACAGTGAGTTTATCGGAAATTCGCCGAAAATTGATATATTACTGACACCCGTTTCGAAAATGGACTGGGATTGGGCAGGTGCCGTGATAACAGTACCGGTCACAGTGGACCAAGCTTGTCCGGTTATTCGGAGAGAAACGACAATCGACGTTTCTATGAACCCAAATGTCCTTACAATTTACGCATTTTATTTCTGTCTCGTATTGGCATTCTGGATTTTTAAGCGAATATTCAAGTTGACTGATCGTCTTTGGGACATTTGGAACGTCTGCTGCATCCTTTTAGGATTTTCTGTAACACGCCAAGCACGTCGTGGTCTTCAAAGAATATTGTTTATCATACTGATAGCAATTTCTGTCCTTTGTTCGTCGACAATCGGCAATGCATTGACTGAAATAACAACACGAAAAAGCATTGAGAAAAAATACGAGTCGCTCAAAGATTTAGAAAGAACCGACCTCAAGCTGCATGTATGGAACGCAGTTCTCATGGTGGACATTCGTTTTCGTAATTTTGTTTCTGCAAATTTAGAGAACAAAATACAGCTTGAAACATCGAAAGGAAGGTGCATAAAACTTGCGTTAGAGGGTGAGGCCATTTGCTTACCTACCATGTCGTTCATGGAAGAGTACATGAAATTTAACCAATGTATACGAAAAAAACTTCAGTATACTAAACCCTGTTATTTGATGGATTACCAAGGTTTCTTAGTGAACAGAGGATCGCCGTATCTATCGGCTTTCGACAAGATGCTGTTAAGGATGCAAGAAACAGGAATTGACAAAGCACTGTGGGGGATGTTTGATGCACAATCGATATTAAAAAAATTTGAGGAGGAAGACGGAGTTGAATGCGTAGAAGAGGAAAAACCAAAAATTTCATTGCTTACGCAACAATTGCTAGTATTTTTAACCATTGGTTACAGCATTTCGATCTTTGTTTTCTGCATTGAGATTTCTCCGATATTATATCGGAAACATTGGATACCTCGGAAATGGATGTCCAGATTGAGAAGGTGGTGGTGCAAGAAATTCAGCAAAACATCATCGATTGAAGTTCTGCCAATCACCAGACGTCGCGTTGAAACAGATTCGCAATTACGAAAGTCACGATTTCCATTGGGTGGCATTTGGCGATCGATAACTCGACAATCTTTACGTTAGATCAGTACTTAATCCTATATGTTGGAACGATCGATTTTAACACGCCACAAAAGAGTTAAAATAGAATGAAAGAAAAGAAAATTCGCTTTCCCTCGATGAGGAACCTCTCGTGTAAATCATCAATCTCATGTTATAAGGATGACCGGAGAATGAGCAACCACGAATCACGAAGCGGCGAAAAACAAAAACTAAAGCTATCTAAAAGATCCCAGGAGGTTAGCAACTTCGACGACGATCAAAAACTTCATTCTGCAGCGAATGCATTCAAACGCCCTTCTCGCGAACTTCATTGAGCCGGAAAGTGGGAGGAAATAGTTTTCGAGGTAATTATGCCTTCAAAATTGAGATTTTCGAAAATCTCTTGTTGCTTGTTCCGCCCAACACCGAGGAACGATGGAAATATGCAGCCAGACGGGATCATTTGACGCGAGGTAACGGCACCAAAGAAATAGAAGCAAAGACAATTGAGCATGGAATCGATATTGACCTACGAAATAGCGATACGAATCTAATCGTTTCGACACGAAAGAAATTGTTTATTGAAAAGAAAATGCATCTAGAATGATATTTAAACACTATCGAGCAGTTTTAATGACTTTGGTTTGCGAGAATGTGCCTTATCGGCAAAATTCTTTTTGTCGAAGAATTGCCGAGAGTCAGCGTGTGAATTTTTGTATTGTTCCAATGTGATGAAAAATTTGTAATTATTCGGATCACTTTTTTCCGTTGACTTCCAAAATTTAGGAATGCTCTCAAGAATTAACAAACGTGTGAGAAAACAGCAAATATGGGATGTTATTATCGAAATGGAAAATGAAAATTTTGTCAAATGGAAGTTGCATTTTAAATTCAATGTTGTGCATTTTTAATTATTTTTGGGACTTCGAAATTAATATTTCTGTCATCGCTCTCGTCTTCCGCGAGAAGGATTGAGATTGTGTAAAATGTATTGTTCTCCCAAAAATAAATGAGCTCATGAAATCTTCCGTATTTTATTTTATCATTTTCCTAAATTTTTTCCTTTCGATCACAATTAAAACGAATTCAACTCTGCGAACATAAGTCCGTCTCATTTACCTTAAATATTAATAATGATTAAGAAAAGTTGTCACGATGTTGACAGGGCAGCATCTATGAATTTATTATGTTGTATGGAATATCATATGTCTCGAGTTATTAAAAAGTTTTGACTGCACGGTACAGATAATATTAAGAAAAAACTTTTTTGCAATGGTAAAAAAGTACGCTAAGTAATGAAATAGTTGCTACAATCATATGAAATCACTTTGTGACCAAGTAAAAAAAAATTTTTTTAATTTCGCATAGATTTCACAGTTAAAAATTGGCGATATGGATAAATTCAAGTTTATGCATTAATTGAACATTCTGCGTTTAAAATTAAGCATGCACGCCAATTTTTCAATTGTGGAATCTATGCAAAAAATAATTGTTGTAGCAACTATTTTATTACTTGGCGTACTTTCTTACTTTTTCAAAAAAGTTCTTTCTACATGTGCAAATATGCTGGAAATAAATCTTAAATATATTGTGAGAGTATAAAATAAAAATTAAATAAATTTTGAATTTTATCAGGAGCAGTTTACGCTTCAATGGTCCCCTTCATGCTAGGTCCATTGGTTCCATTGATCACTGGATTTTTGTCAGGAAACACGACATCAGAATCGAACATAACAATATCAAAACCCCTCATGTTTCACGTAGAATATTTTGTGGATGTTGAAAAATGGTACTATTACATTTTAATTCATTCGTACTTCGGTACGATGGTGTACATAACGATCGTCGTTTCGATCGACACGATGTTGCTCGCGTATGTGCAACATGCGTGTTCACTTTTCGCTATTATCGGGTAAATAATTTTTGAACTTTGAATTGTAATTTTTTAAAATAAAGCTTCTACCTAGATTATTTTTTATTATTTACTAAATATTATCATCATTTAATTGGTAGTAAAATGGAAAAATTGACAAAAAATCGCTTATAAAATTTTTATGTGTGCAGATATCGGTTGGAGCATTTGGTAGAGAGTGATTCTTTAAAAGTTGATTTTTATGCAGACTTAAGTAACGATAAGCCTTACCAAAATATCGTCGAGTGTATAAGGCAACATAAGTTAGCTTTAAAGTTAGTATTTAAAATAATCATTGATCTAAATTTTATTAGAGATGTAATTCTTTTGGCCGTTTTTAGATACGTCGACGTAATTGAGGACGCGAATACAATTTCTCTATTTTTACAAGTTGGAATTAACGTGCTGTGTTTGAGCTTCACAGGATATCAGGTTTACTAAAAACTTTGAGTACTGGATAATATTTGTCGAGTGAAAACGAGTATTTCAAGATTTTTGTTTACACAAACGGTACACTTAAAAATTTTAAATAAAAAACGATTTTTTTTATGAGAAACGCATTTTTCATGATGAACATTTACAGGTGGTTAAGATTTCATAAGAAATTAATTAATTTGAGAGAAAGATTGTTATCAACTTTTTCAATATATGAAATTTTATAGATATCATTTTCTGAAATTTTCGTGGAAACTCAATTTTGGAATCGATTGCACCAAGTTTCTTGATGAGAATAAATAAATGAAAATTTTCGAATTATAATGAAAATGTTTGCTAATATTGGAACACTAAATGTAATATTATTTTTTTCTCTAATCGTATAGGCTGTATCGAAAATGGATCATCCTGAAGAGTCAATCAGATACGTATCTTTTATGGCAGCCCAGGCGTTTCCTGTTTTTTTCGCAAGTTATCCTTCTCAGTGTTTGATTACAGAAAGTTCAAGAATTTCGGAGTCCTTGTAAGTATTTTTTTTGCTTTAATGTCAGTATAAAATTTCATCATCGTAAGACACAAGAATTCATCGTACTTTATTGAATGTAAATTCTTTGGTGACATTTTTTTTTAATTTATGCGTTTTTGAAACGAAATCAAAATTAATTTCACATTTCATCAAAATATAAATATTGAACAAAAATTAAATCTTAATGTTTTTCTAGCGATTTTTCTTTTAATTCGAATCGATTTATTGTTTTATTAAGGGGTTACATGGGTTTCGTCGAAAAAATAAAAGTCTATTTTCAAGAATTTTTTTTTCATATAATAAATAGATAATTCTGTTGAAACTTTTTACTATCTTAAAGATATACTATGACGCGGTTGGGGAAAAATATTAAAATAATTAAACACTTCTGATTATAAAATAACGAAAAGTAAAATTTAATTTATTAATATCGGGCCGCGTTCATAATACAAAAAAGAGGGGAGGGATTCATCGCAAAAATTTACAAAACGGAAAAAAAACAGTGTTTGTTGGGCGCCAGTTATTTTTACAGAAAAATAACAAAAGAAACGAAAGCTCAATAATAAGAAAAGAAAAACGGTCGCGGGATTTTTATGACGGAAAAGCCGTCGGGAAAAATTCAGGAATGGCACGGGACGCGAGGGGAACACCTGCGCCAATTCCTTTCAAAGAAAAACGCACTTTATTCAGACAGAAAACTACTTCAGGGACGCGAGGGGATTTTAGGGGGAATATTCCGCGAGCCACGACACTTCACGCACGAGGGGGAACAAAATAATTATTCGCGGGGAAAGCGGAATAATTTCCTATTGCACGGTCTATTGAACACGTGTTTGCAAATGAGAAAAATATGGCTGATGCCGGCACTCATAATTTTATAATACACTTTGGGGACGGGACACTCTCTCACTTCACTCCGGGGTCCAGTTATTAAATCCAAGAATCGTCCGGGTTGGCTGGGTCGTCCTTGGTAGAATTTTGGGGATTCCAATCACTCACTTTTTCTCGCCAAAAATAAATTTCTAATTCTTATCGCGATGCTCGCTCTCTCATGTCCGAACGGGGATTGATTCGTTATGGCTCGTCCTCCGGCTCCTCGCGCTCTCTTTCCGCATCGATTATAATCGATTATAATCAATATAATTATATTATTGAGCATGGGAGATATTTGGGAAGGAAATGTGTGAAATTTTGGGTTGGGAATATCATGGGTGAGGACTCGTTGGGCCGCGAAATATCGTTCGATTTCCATACGTCTTACATCTCGTGTCGATACTGTTTGCGCTACGACGGCCATCGGAAGACGGCGGAGATTGAGCAGCTGATCGGCGAGTGAGAGAGGGACAGGTAGCTGCGACGATGCTCCGCGATGGCCGTGTTTCCCTCGGTGCGAGTGAGTGCGAGTGTACTGGGGTTACATTTTTGGGAAGGAATTACTCGG
>JAPYYX010003444.1:0-10930 GCA_030522605.1 Cremastinae sp. B BG-2022a | reverse complement strand
ATATGAAAATAATGAATTTTCACTGCTTTTTTTGTGACCGAAACAACAAATAATTTTAGTTGCATCTTTGAATCACAAGTTTCGCTCGAACCTCCTTAATCACTCTTCTCTGCGGTTAAAGAATTCCTTCAACGTCACAGAGTAATTCTTTTAGAATAATATTTTGAAATAAGAAAATATTTTTAGAGAATGTTGAATAAGCAAATTTGAGACTGTTGGAGTAAGATTTTAAAGATAAACTTTAATTTCTAATTTTTATATTTGGAAGTTACATTTCCTAAATGTTATTTTAATTATTTTTATTTGTTAAAAATAATTAGTAATTTTTTACTTACTTTCATTATTTTTTTGATCTTCAATAGTTTAATAAGAATAATTTTAGAATAAGAGAATATTTTTAATATAAATTTAATTATAGGGGGGGCAAAATGGGGTACCTGAGAAAAATTTCCGATTTCAAGGGTTTAAATATGCTGAATATTTTGTTTTTTTAATAACAATTAAAGGAAAGAAACAAAATGTTTAGCTGGAATAAAAATGTCATGAGAAAAAAATTTTTTTTTAGCGGTCAAAATGCGGTACCTCTCCAAAAAGTACGAAAAAAATTATTTTTTCCATAATTTGTTAAGTTATTATTGGCTTTGATGTCTTATTTTAAGTAATTAATTAATGATTTATTTTAACTTTTGCTTGAATGTGTTTCATTTCCAAAGAAAATGTTCTTTTTGGATCTGGCATGTTAATTGATTTTGAGCTTTAATTTTTTATTTAAATGTGTTTTTAAATCCCCAAATATAATGTTCTTAGCAAAAAAAGACTATTTGATATTAAACTTTATCAAATTTTGAATTACTAAAAATTTTGATCAAATTTTTGGGGTACCCCATTTTGCCCCCTCCCCACGACCTATTTAACATTGAATTCCTAATTTTTGTTCAAAATTCCACTTCCTAAATATTATTTTAATTTTTCGGAAGTAGTAAATTGAGGTGTGGGAAAATTGTAAAATATTTCACCATTTAGAAGTCATCATATTTAGGATTGAAAATCACAATTTTTAACACGCGCTCTTATGACAAAGTGCTAAAAATTGTGATTTTAATAATAAATATTTCGATATGCGAATGGTGAAATCTCTCGAAACACATATGGAGTTCATATTAATAAAATTTGTGCGAGGACTTATTATGTTTTTTCATGATAAAATTTCGTCGATCAGAATTAATGAAGCGAAATATTTATCAATCGTGTTTCGATAAATTTACGAGGCTGCGAACGAGACTCGAGATAAGGGATAAGTAATGGCGAGTACACGCAGCGATCTACCCAAATCCTTGCCCCAGATAAAAATTAATCACTTTTGGTTCCGGAATTCTCCGCTCATTCGCTGACCACCCCTATTTTTTTCTCCCTATTCCAGAATTCGCGTTGGAAAAACAATTTTTGTTTATTGTCAGCCTTCCATTAAAATCGAAAGCGTCGGTTTGTTTTTTCACCAATTTTTATTCAATTTAGGTTAATATAATCAAAATATATTTAAGGTGAATAAAAATAAGTGACAAATAACGAGAATTGATCGACGAGCTTAATTTGAGAAAATAATTCTATAGAAAAAAAAAATATTCTGTTTAATTTTTGTTATTTTTTGTTATTTTTCTTCCTCTCGACGATGAATAATTTATTACGGTAATCATTGAGCTGTTCGCGGATAATGGAGGGAAAATAATTTATATACAAGAAAAAAGGAAGAAAAATCTTCTCTGTTTAGAGCAGAGGGATCGTCGACGTAAGGGCTTTGTATATTCGTGTCCGAATTATTTCGACCTCGCATTCTGCGTGATTCAAATCCATTGACCCGCTATCGCCGTAGATTTTAAGATGAGGGTGAAATTTTATCAATGACCTTATTATTATTCTCATTATTATTATCATTTAATCCATGATTTTTCTATCTATGTTAATTTTTGTAATTTTTCATTCTTACTATTTTTATTTAATTTATGATTATCTATTTTTTAGAAGGTCCTGGAAAGTTATCGAATTTCTAAAAAATGTGAAACAATTATTTTGGCGTTCAGTATTATCCTTATGATTTTTTTCTAAATTCGGTTTTTACAGATTTTTGAATCGTTTTACCATTTTTTGTATTGTTATTATTTTATATTTCTCAAGCTAGCCATGACATTTTTTTTAGTACGTGTTAAAAAGTTTTATAGTTTCTCAAAAATAGTGAAACAATTTTTTTCGCTTCGCGTTTTTGCGCAATCGGACGATAAATAACGAGGCTGCTTTTCTATCGCGAGCAGGGCCACTTTTTCCTCGCTTATATTTGCGTTTTTTGTTCCCGCGAGTAGACGAGATCGCAGAGAGAAGAATCGTCGGAGAGGAACGAGCGTTCTCCTTGGGCAAGGACAAACGATCTTTCTCTTTCTCTCTTTTTTTCAAATTTTTTTTTCACCCCTCCGTTTTTTTCCGTTTCTCGTCTTTTCAACTCCTTCAACCCTTCCCACTCTCGTTTTCACCACTTTTTCATACCCTGCCTCGTATAAACTCTGCCGTTTACGTTTTTGCCACGTCGATCCTACTTCGGGAGTCGAACGACTTTTTCCTACCCAATCTTTTCCTCCCTCTTTCCAAGAGCCCCCCCGCAAATACGAAAGAAAACAAAATTTTTCCGTTTAAATGTTTATTTTTCGATTTTTCATCATTCATCAAAAATATATTTTTATATACTTCATTATACATTATTTTACGTTATCTAATACACAAAACCATATATTTTTAGCTTTACGTATTATTGTTGAAGAATTCTCGAGAATAATAAAAAAAACTTTTTATTTTTTTGTAATTTTTCAAAAATACTTTTTGATATTTTATTTTAGATGTTACATTACGTTATCTGATAAATTGTCTACATAATGTTACATAATCCAATATGTATTATGTAATGGATGTATTACAAAAATTTGGTTTCATATATTACATAATGTAATATGTAATATATAAAAACTATATGCGTAATGTAAAGCTAATTTTTTTTGTATTGTAATTGTATTGTATTGTAATGTATTGTAATGTTTTTTTTAATTGTATGTTAATGTAATCATATTGTAATTAAAAAATTGTAAAGTTAAGAAAGGTGTTAATTTTTTTTAGATTTAATTTCGAAAAGCTTTCGAATCAAAGAAAGGTTAAAAAAATTTTTTTTTAATGAATAAAAATAGGTGTTTATTAAGATCAACGATTTCTTCTTCATTCTTCTCCTTTTGTTTCATCGTTTTTATTTTTCTCTTCGTCATATCGTTTTTCATCGTTCCTAAATTCTTCTCGAGCTTTTAAAAATTTCGACGAAGAATTTATGACTCGTTAAACGCTCTTTGTGAGGATAAAAGGCCCCTCGATGATGGTGAAAATCGACTCTCTCATCTCCCCGTCTCTCTTTCCTGATGCCTTTCCGCAAAAATGTATCGAAAACGGAAGTTCGGAAAAAGAAAGGAAAAAATAATTTTCCGTGAAAAACTTCCATATTTTCCCCTTCGCCAAATTTTTCGCCCACGCAGCAAGCTTTTTATCTTGAAAAAGAAATTAAAAAGAAAAAATACAAGCTCGACGATAGCTCTGGGTCTGCCTCGGGCTGATAACACTTAACTATATTTGTATTTCGGGGTGGTTATAAAATATGAAAAAAAATAAAGATTCAGGATATTTTATTGCCTCCGGAGAGATTCATCGACTGTCGATGTGGAAATTCATTTCGTTCGAAATCAAACATCTTTCATCTCATAAATAATATTAAAAGATTTTAAAAATTCTTATTCTATTTGTATACACCAAACTCCTTATTGTACATTTCCGCATATTTTTTGAGAGCACGAACATGCTAAATAAAAATTGTACATGACAATAAAAATGCATAAGTAAAAGATTATTTACGTGAAATGCAAAATAAATTAACAAGACATTTAATGAGCTTCTATATTTATGATAATAAAAATAATTTTATTATCACTGTACAAGAAAAATAATAATCAGGGATTGAAATTCAGAGGGTAATTGAGTAGTGAATTTTTTGCACTCTTTTTCACTCTAAAATTAAACGGAGAGAAAAATAGGGTGGAAAATTTCGAAACGAAAAAGCATCAGCTCCGTGGGCTACGAGGGATGAATAGCTCACTAACTAGACTCCACAGTTACCCTTTTCAAGCGCTTTTTCCGCTTGCTTCTCTCTGTTTACGCTTGACGCGAAGACCCGGACATACCGAAATATTTCAATTAACGAGGTACGAACTTATTTTTCAACCATCCGGTCCTTTCATTTTATTCATGCTTTTTTTTCTTCATTTTTATTATCACTAGCCTCTGCCTCTACTTTTGATAGATTATTCATGTAATTTATATTGCAACGTGTGTGCGTATAATTACCTTTGCATGTGTGATGTGATATTTGATTTTTAATATTTGATATTTGCTGTTGGCGATTCTGACGTTTTGGTGCCTGCTTCTGGGATGAATTTTCGAAATAAAGTTTCGAAATTTTCGAAAGGGTAATTATTGCAAAGTGGTGCTCCAGAGCCAGAAGAGAAAGGGAACATTTTTATTGCGAGTAAATGATTAAGGGGTACTAGAATAGTGATATTGGAATGGGGGAAGATGATTTGCAATCAAAAATTTTAACCGTTGGTAAATTTATACAAAACGACCCCACCGGAGGGTCGTTTGGGGGGGGGGGGTTCAGTTTTCGACCTCATAACGGCAATACCGAAGAGAAATCGCCCCCCTCCCCTTTCCCCCACTCACAACTCGCCCCACACCCAACGGAATCCCAAGACCCATTTAAATTTCTCATTTAAAGTAAGTTTATGACAGTGGGGGGGGGGGGGGGCTTCGCCCCTGGACCCCGTCGGAAGCTTCACGCCTGAACGTCAGGAGGTCAAAAACTATCGATCCCCCTCCTTCCCCCACCCCTCAGAGGTGGTGGACGTTTTCTTAACATTTGCCGAAATTTTATTAAAAGTATTAAATAAATGATTCTTATTACTTTGAATGAGCTTCCCCCGGTGTAGTATTACTATCTAGACCTTCCTTCAACATATTGATGCGGTATAAATGTTACCCCTCCCCTCTGGCTCTGGAGCCCCACTTCGCGATAATTATCTCAACATCATTCTCGTGACAATTTATTCACTCCAATTCTTAATTCATTGTCTCAAATTTTAGAAAATATTATTTTTGTGGTAATCTGAAATCTAAAAATTAACGTTTTCAAACTTTTTTTACACTGCCTTTCCACTATTGAATATTTGAATGACCTGAATGAATGAATGAATGAATAATTATACACTCACATTTGCATGGTGCCAATGTCCACGTAAAAACTAAAAAAAATCTATACAAATTTTTTTCATGATTATGCATTAAGTTTAGACGTATTAGACAAACTTTTGAACTTGATTATCGTGCTAGAACTACCTCAATCAACGACTCATGTTATTCCTTCAACAAGAGGATTTGCTGGAACGACAGTCGGAGCTCAATTCTCTAAGCAAACAGCGAGATTCGAGGATAATGGAGCTTTGCATCAATTTGCAACGAATGCAATTTGCAATAACAATAGTAATAATAATTACCATTATTACTTTTTCGATCTTTGGGGTCTCGCTCTTTTCGGATTTTCGAAAGGTGCGATCGGAAAACCACTCGAATTTTTGTTCGCGGATTTATTTCTCGCGGTTGTTTTTTTCGGTTTTTTTAAGCCACACGCTTTTGTGGCCGAGATCTTTTTTTCCTACTCGCGATATCACAGTGACAAATTGCTACGGGATTTTTTCGGCTCATTTTTATCTCCTTTTCATTCTATCTCGTTTTTCCCTTTTTTCGCATTCGGTAATTTACGAGAGATTTTTAACGGATCGGTGCCGTCAGGATATGTATTTTTTTTGTTTTATTTGAATTAAGCGGTAAAAGTTCGTTTTTGGATTTTTACACGTTGACAATATCGTAAATGGGAGAAGCAAATAGGCGTTTCTTTGAATGAAAAATCGAAATAAAGAGTCCAAATTAAAATTGAATGAACTCAAATGGAACATGATTGTTTAAATTAATACACAATGCAAAATAATCACAAAATAAAAAATATATGATGAGCAGAATTTCAAGGAAAGGAAATATGGATCAAAACATATTCATGCATAAAAAGTTTCCAAGAAGCAGTCCAAGGGTTTCAATATGCTGAATCTTTTGTTTTTTAATCACAACTAAAGAAAAGAAATAAAATTTTCAGCCGCCATGAGAAAAAAGAAATTTTTTTAGCGATCAAAATGGGGTACCCCTACAAAAAGTAGATAAAATTTTTTTAAAAATAATTTGTTAACTTATTATTAGTTTCGACGTCTTGTTTCAAGTAATTAATTCATGATTTATTTTATGTTTCGTTTAAATGTGTCTCATTCCCAAAGAAAATGATCTTTTTCTATCTGCTATGTTAATTGATTTTTAATTTCCATTTGTTGTTTAAATGTGTTCTCAAATCACCAAATATAATGTTCTTGGCAAAGAGAACGCTCTTTGATATTAAATTTTATCCAATTTCGGAATATTTAAAATTTTCACCAAATTTTTGGGGTACCCCATTTTGCCCCCTCCTCATCCTATGTACAGAACGATTTCAATATATACAGAGCAAGCAAAATATTACATATAAACTCATTTAATCCATTTTCCATTAAAACGGTTCTCCAAAATTCGAGGATCCAAAGATCCTGGAGACGGAATCGTTGCTTTGACGGATTAATTCCAGAATTGGAATTAGCGCTCGATTCGCGAATTTAATTGAAATTCGATTATAGAAATTTGGCCGACCGGGCGAAATTTTAGGGACGGGATTTGGCGAGTCATCGTCGTAGTTTGTACACAAATTTGACAACGAGTGGTCGGGAAGGACGTTTCGCAATAAATCGCTTCCACGTATAAACAATATTATGTCCTCGCTTTCTCTCTCTTTCCCTTTTCGCTCCTGACCAATTATTATTCATGCTCCAATATCGAATTAAACTCACGTATAATCTGTGCATTCTGCGCTACGCTATTTACGGCTTAACTGCGCGGAAAGTCTCATTAATGTCTGCGGAATTTACTTGTTCGAACGTCCATCGTAAATTTACAATCTACCGACCTCAGCGTTATACATATTTTTCGTCCATTCCTTGTTAATTGATTTTATCTTACGAACAATAGAAAATCGAAAGTTTTAACATTAAATTACATTAGACGAATTTATAACGACAACGATCAAATAAAATCGACTATTCACATCTTTCAAAATTATTTCCCAATCTAAGATTTAAAATTATCATTCATATTTTCGTTTAATCAAATTCTTACAGTTGTGTAATTATTCGTAAATTATAGTCCGATCTGTTTCAAGGAATGTCACTATCTTGGTCAGTTAATTAAGAATAAAATGATGGATGAATAATGGAGGGTTTATTCAAGTAAGAGCAAAAGAGAGAGAGAGAGAGATGGAAGTTGACGTTTATATTGATAAATCCTTTGAGAGGGAAAGAGAGAGAGAGATAGAGTGAGTGTGAATCCTGTGGAAGCGTTAACCCGATAAGCCACAATGGTGGAGCGTCATTCTGGACGGAGAAGCACAGAGGGGCTCTCTCATTCTGGCCGCAAAGTCTCGTGAGTCTCTCTCACTCTTTGGCTCTGGACGGCGAGAGAGGAAACCTCGTTAGAGGGGCCGAGGAGCAGGGAAGTAGTCGCCGGTGTAATTGCGTTTTCGGAGTCGCCCTCGTGTGCTCGCGCATAGCCTCGATAATTGCTCGCCGAGAGACGAAGAGACCAAGCGCTCCCGACCAACTCCCCTACTGCCGCCGGACCCCTCTTCCAAAGTCCAAAGACACGAGACGACGATATTTGTGCTCGGGACGAAAGCCCTCCCCCGATACTCGACTCTGACCTTCCAGCTTCCAGGTGGATTAACTACTATACGGTCACATTTCTTCGGTACATTTCCTACATTCGAAGTCTACTTTTTAAACATTCTTGGTAAGTTTTTGAAATGTATCATATCCAGTTGATTATTTGAGTTATCGATTTGTTATAATCCAATAAATCTTACGATCAATAAAGTAGAGAACTATACCAGAAATGTTGGAGAACATACCACCAGGTGATGATAATAAATCATTCACGACAATACAGTTGTAATGGACGAGAACAGACTTAAAGAGTAATATGACCATGCATTATTGGTCTAGAACAGACCACTGATGGGTTAGAATACATCAGTCATGGCCCAAAACACAATAACGGCAGGGTTTACTGTACTAGGAATAATGTAGAATGGACCATCATATGGCCGTGGTGAATCATTACCAACCTACGATAGAGTAGTAATGGACTCAAATGGATTCAGCGAGTGGTACAATCATGTATTTATGATCTAAAATCGACCAACGATGGACTAGAATACATCAGTCATGGCCTCTATAGCACATCAACTACAGAGAACTATGCCAATGAAAATGTATATTAGACAAGTATGAGAGTGAATTAGATCATTAATGACCTAAACAAGACTGACAGATGATTGAAAGAAACAGTGAATTTAGAATAAAAAAATATATCAGGAATAATGTAAAATAGTCCATATGGTAAAGTAGTAATGGACTAAAAATAGATTCATCGAGTACTACAACTATGCATTAATGAGCTGGAATACACATTTGATCAACTAGAACACATCAACCGTGGACTAACATACATCATCCACAGAGTACGAAGCCAGTACAACGTGGAATAGATCATCATCATCATAGGAGCATAGTAATCATTAACGACTCATGATAGAGTATTATTAAGCTAAAGAATATACTATTCTTTACGTTATGCGCTACACATTAATGACCTAAAATAGACCAAATAGAGTTAATTAATTATGACCCGAAGTATACATTGCAATATACTGTTAATTAACTAGAGTATAATAATGTTAACTAGAAATATACCAGTAATAATCCAGAGTAGACCATCATAGGAGTCTCATGAAATCATCAGTGGTCTACCAAACAATAGTAATGAAGCAAATCTGATTTAAGTGAGCGTGTAGTCATATATTAATGACGTAGAATACACCACTGAACCGCATGCCAGTACCAATATATAAAAGACCAGCACAAAGATACATCAGATTCGTGATTATCTAAAATGGAATAACAAAACCAATTACAGTAAATTTGAAATGATTCAACATGTTATTAAAGACCAACACAAGACCACCAATGACTCCAAATAGACATCAGTCAACAGCATCAGCAGTAGAGTCCTATAATACTAATGGTGTACTATTGTTAGTTCATTGAGTTGACTGGTAATGGACTACAAAAACAGATTTCAAGAAAGCCATTAACTCTTTAACGATTTCAAAAAAGTTATTGTACACTATAATCTATGAATAATATTCATTTCTATTGAATTCTTATCACCTAAAAGAAAGCCATCTTATAATAAATAGTTGTTCATCTGTTAAATAAGATGAATAGATATCTAATGAACTCGAATGGATCAATAGTCGAAGAGGAAAAGCAAGCAGTACACCAAAATGGATTAGCGAAAGCCTAAAATCGATCAGAAGTTGACTTCAATCAAGATAGAGAATATTATTTGTCGTTTAATACATCAAGTCCGTTTTCCTACTTTAGTGATCGAGGTTCATTTGTTACTTCATATCTATTCAAGTCCATTCTCTTTGTGAACTATACTTCCAAGTCAAATTCCAGATCTAGTCCACTTGTTAAGTGATTCGCGTATAAAGAAAAATTTCGTTTAAGCTCTCACAAGACATTCTTGACGAGAAAATCAACTGTGAGGCTCAAAGGATCAACTGCGGTCAACGATGGATTTTTCTCGAACAAGATTAATGGCGGTCCATTCTCTCTTCATTTTGTTTCATCTTAGATGAAACTTTTATCTCAATAACCATCATTACTTTGTATAATTATTTTCAATGTTTGCTTTATGTAAATTTTTAGATTTTTTGCTTTCTTTATTTGCCGAGCGATAATTATAATCACTTCAATTTCTACTAATTAAAAATTCTGGAAAAAATGCTTTACTAATTAAGGGAGTTGGAATGGAACTTTGTTTAAAAATTTCTTTGAAACCATCAAGTAATCCGGTAATTGCGTAACCAGCCAAGAAGCAGGGGAGCGTGAAAAAAATGGCTGGGGAAGTGGAAACCGTAGGAAAAAGTGAAGGGAGAAAATACAAAAGGTTAAACAAACCGGAAGAGCGCTTTCTAAAAAAAAGAAAATAGCGCGGTCGGCAAATTTCTCTTATCCTGTTGTTTGAATCGCGAATAATCTTTTTTCGTCATTCCGTGACGAGTAGCAAAAGACCGAGAGAAGTAAAAATGTGAAAAATCTCGTTCACGATCGAACAGAAATTTTTTTTATTTACCCCAATTTGCATATTTCTATTTTTTATATTCCTTCTTTGTTTTCGCTTGGACATTTTTTCTCGAACTTCTGCGTACGGAGAATTCAGATTGGACGATATTCAATTTGACGAATCTGAAAGTCAATTCTCTGGTAAAATAAAGAATTAGAAATGAAAAATGAAAATTTGAAAAGCGAGGAAAATTGGACGTAATTTTCTCGGGTGAAATTTCACAGCGTGAAGAAAATTTTCCGGAAAAAAGGGAACTAGGCCGTAGGGGCGTCGAGTGAGAATGGTCAGGGCCGAGAGTCCGGAAAGGGAAGTAGTAAAAAAATCGTGCGGTCAGCCGGTATCGAGTTTGCCCGGAATTTCCATCCGACATCGTTGATTTTAATAATAATAATAATAATAATAGTTATTTATTGACAGATATCTATGTACACACATTCAATTGATTACATTAATACTTAAATACTAGATGCGGACTAAT
>JAPYYX010003443.1:0-10932 GCA_030522605.1 Cremastinae sp. B BG-2022a | reverse complement strand
TTTCCCAAATTATTAATAAATAAATCCATCCAAAATCCCTCTTTGTTTCACGAGGATCGAGATTCGAGAAACTCTCTAAATCGTGAAACGTTTCAATATGTATATGTGACCATTCAAGTAATATGAGTATTTAGTCAATAAGTGTGAATCATCATTTGTACATTCATTGTAAATATGTATATTTTGTATATACGTCTATTGCATATGTTAAAGGGTTATCGGGGTTGCTTCGTGGGTTTCTCACAAGTTGGAATATGATTAGATTTCATGTTCATGAAATTAGGATTAATGGATTTACCGTCGGAAGGCTGAAATTTTAATTGCTGAAAATATCGATATTTTTGAAGTTATCAGAAATCCTGAGGTGATAAAGTAAAATGGACTTCGGATTCGATTTCAGCAACCCACAATACGTATCATAGGCATGGACCGGTCTCTGGGTCTGATTGTGAGAGAAATTTTTTTTTGTGTGACTGTGTAATTAGCCGCCCCGCTGGCGAGCTAATTTTGGAGACACGAGTACTATATTTTCTTTTGGAAATTTATTCCACTCTGATATTGATGTTATTCATTTTTTTTGAATTCTTTGTTAAATTACAATTTTCTTATGAATAAATGCGTTGTGATATTTTTAGTGAAATTCAACCCGTACATTTTGACTTCAGAATCCCGAAAATATCCTGAGCCGAAATATCCGGTCGCCCGAAAATCCTAGGCCCCGATACCTTCTCGCTTAGTAGGTATATACTTGGGACGAAAAACTCTATCTCCGCTATTTCCTTTCGTCGAATATCCCACTTGTATTATGACCAAACCCGTCATATGTTATACATATGATTTCATAATAATACTGAGTTATAGTTATAATATCCTCATTCTTTTTTCCATGCTTCTAATTTCTCACGGAAGTTGGTAACCAATATTTCCTGCATTATATTAAGCGACTAATACGCACTAACTTATGTAACGTGTTGTCCAGGATAATAATGGTTATTATGATCATCGTTCTGCTTTGATTTCAAATGCATAGAGGACGATGACAACATGAAAGCTCTATTAGGAGAATTGAAGCGAAATACAAAGAAAGAGACGAAGAAAGAGGAAGGAAAACCTGATACGGGGTTGGGTTTGTATTCCACCACGTTTGGAATGCTCTCTATCGAATTGTATTCGCGATTCCAGAGAGAGAAAGATACAGAGGAGTGTAAAAGAGGAAGCGAGAGAGAGAGAGAGAGACTGATATGAAGAGGAGGTATAGAGCTCGAAATCATCGAATACGAAACACAATAACGCTCAGCTCCGTCATGGTCGCCATTTGGAACGAAATGGCCGGTAACGACAGCCATAACGGATGGCTACGTTCGCGCTTGAGCTCTCGTTCTCCCGCGAAATGAGCTTGCACGGAACGCACACGAGATCACACCGACGTACATCCACAGTTCAGCTTTTCTCAATATGATACTCGAACTCGCATTTTCCATATGAATGAAAAAAAAGGAAAAGGATTGCTCTGCAATCTCTATTTCCCTCTCATACCGGACTTCTCACTTTGAAACACGCGTGCACAAACGTAACTGCTAACCCCTCGAGTTTCTCTGCATAACCATCGGTGAAATCCATAGCATAATAATACTATAGGACTTACTGTACCTAGAATTTCAATGCAGGAAAGTTATTTTCAAACAAACTCAAGACTCCAATCGAACTTCCTACAAATTTTCTCATTTTGTAATCGAAATCTGTGTGCTTCAAAAAATATATATACTCAAAAATTACGTATAAACTGTCGCGTAAATGAACTTCACCTTTTTTATCATTATATTTTTATAGATCCGCGTGGTTATTGGATTTAACTTATTATTTTGATTTCATGGAAAAAATAAAGTAAAAAGTGTGAAAAATAAAATGATCGCTCTACGAGCAGAGGTTTAATTTCGTCAGGATTTTCTCATCTGTCGACACGATTCGTCAGTGGAAAGGCGTACATAAAAGAGAAGACGGAAGTAGTAGTCAACTCGTTAGAACTTCACGGGAAAAGTTAGTACGCGGCGACTTGGCACTTTCCGTACTAATCGTAGCGCTCAGACTGGAAACTTTGAAAAACAATGCTATAGAAGGCACGACCACTGGCCTTATTTCCTCGGAAAAAGTCATAAAACTAGCCAGCGTCTTGCCGATCTAATATCGATTCTAATTACTGTCCCAGGTGTTTGTGCGCGTTTCTTAAAATCTTATTTCGACGATATAGAAATTCAATTGCCTCATATTATACAGGAAAGTGCAATACTGAAGAAAATAATCTGGGCGCGTATAACGATGGTAAGCGCGCGCTGTAATATTGACCATACCTAAATTTAATAGACGCGACAAATATTTACTAAAATCCATAAAATGTAGGTAAACTAGATGTCAATGTCTGTTTAATTGTGCTTAATCCGTGCGTATAGAACACCAACGAATTCTTCTAAATTAAGAATGATACGTAAAATTCGAAAAGATTTTATTTAAAAATTAATTAATAAATATTTAGGAAAAAAGGTCGTAGAAAATTTTTTTTACTTGTTTCCAATCCACGTGGCGCTATCACTGCTACTCTCGATTGCCATGATTGCCTTCCAACGCTGTATATCGTACAATTTTTTACCATTTTTTAGTTTTATGTACAGATTTCCATTCCTATTTACTTTAATAAAAATTCATCGAGCTGAATTTTTATCGAAATAAAAAGTAATGATAGTGAAAGGTTATTAAGTTATATGTAAATGTTAACGTAAATTCACTTTTTCATTTAATTCCTTTAATTTATATTAGCATTTATTTAATAAGTTCAGAATCCTCGTGCGGCGTGGGATATGGTCGCGCAAAAAGTACCCAGTAATTTCGCGATTTCATTCCGTGGAGTGGCAATCACTATAGAGAATACAATTAACGCCTCCATCGTTGAAAGCATATTTGCACTGGGAAATCATCTTGACTGCGGACATAAAAAATGCATAAATATATATCTTTGAAAACTGTAAGATATTATTTTTTCATTGCAAAAATTCGATCTCTTTGTCATTTTTAGAATTTTCAGTGTTATCCTACCGAGAAAGTACAGCATATTGTTTTTTTATTGATTACGACGAGAATAATTCAAAATCGAGAAATGCGAATTAGTGCAAATAACGCGCTTATCGGCGAATCAATAAATATAATTCATCCATTTTCCTGTAGCTCGATCTGTAGGCTTTTGTCTGGCTTAAATTTATTATCATGCAGCTAATACGGATACAGGTAATTATCAGTAATAATGCCGCACTGATTGCTCAGGTAGTAAATAAATTAAGTATATAATATATATAAAGTGAAAGAAATAGGGGACGGAGAAGACGAGTGTTACAGTAAAAATGATACGACTCGTTATGCTGCCATTAACGAGTTGGATAATTGTAGGAAAGTACGCTCCATGAATCCAAATGAGCTTTTAACATTATAAGCGTATAGTTTATGCATTACGAGCTTAAAATCGTACAAATTTCCAGACATTGCTATAGCCCGTATTTAAAACATACATATATAGGGGACAACCTAATTATATCAATATACAAATCGAAATATTATTTACAAAGCTTATTTGTGCATCGTCAATATCCGGTATTAACTGAAATCCACACAACTCAATCAGCGGGTAACTTTTTCTCGGTGTTTCCTCGAATATGATGAAATTGTATTTTTTTTCACATAATCGCGTTCTGGACGCGGTCCGGCTTTTCTTTTTGTTGGAGGAATAATGAGTTACACGTGGCCTGATTGGGCTGTAAATTTTGTAGATTGGAGTCGAAATCAACGACAGATTATGCTATTGAAAGTTTGTCATTCGTTCATTAACGATTGCTTCACTCTCGGACACACGGTCATAAATGCAATTAATATACGCACATGCATCTGTAGATGGTAGCACGTGTATATGATGGCGAATACGGGCGAAAACGTTCGTTGTACGCGAATTCGTTGTGTATACTACCAATTTGCAGAGTTGATTTTCCGAGTCAACGAGCAATCAGATTGTCGCCTCTCGACGAATCTGTAACGCATGTGTTCAGGTGCCTGTATAAATAAAGGCCTAAAAATTTATCCGGATTCATGGCTTATTCGCCAATATCTAAATCCCGGATATTCAAGATTTTTTTTTCTACGATTCCAACAATTTTTTTTTCTCTTCCTTTTCTCTGAACGCAGAGATCGATAAACGAACTCGCGCACCCTGCCCATAAATTCTTTTTCAATTGCGTGCGCACTGTTTCGCAGCAGAACGACAATATTCCGTTTTGTTTTTCGTTTCTCTTCGGTCGACAAGGACTCAAATAAACTAGGTCGAAACCTGCATAAAAGGATGAAATTTCACAGAGATTGACTATACATATACATTTATTTTCTGAAAACTGATTTTTTATAAACAACCTGAATGATATTGTTCAAGCTTTCAAACTTTTTCTTCCGGTTATATAAAAATTTCAAGTTACAAAATTAATAGATATAGGCTGCAAATAACTTTTAAAAAATGCTTCGTGTGTATTCGTTGATTTTATGGATTGTTAAGCACAAAGTTCATCAACTAATTTCCAATAGATAATGAAATTTTTCTTCAAGTACTTGCAAAAATTTTTGGGCTCGACAAAAATTTCGGGAATTTATTTATAAGAAAAAATTTGAAGATCTTTAGAAGCTTTGCATTATGTGCCTTTTTTCTTCTCTCCATTCTACACCTTAATATGACTGCGTCTCTATTGCCCTCGAGGAATCTCGAAATGAGATGCGAGATCCCTCTTTGAAGTTTTTACCGTGTTAGATATATTTCTTTGAATATTTCACAATTCCCGGGTCTCATAAGTTGAGTGCTGTGGATTCACTAGGTAAATCGTCACTTTCAGTATTCATAGTGTCTTTTTTTTTCTTTGATGAATACTGAACGTGTCATTCCTCTCAATTTCCCACTTGGCCCTGAAAAATTTCACGTTTATTCGTATTTAATAAACAGCCTCAATTTGAAGTTATCAGCCGCCCCGGAACATATTAAAAATATTTCCCTTATTATTTTTACATTATATTCTCTGAAATGGCGAGAAAATTTTATTTCGTACGAATCGTTTTCAACTTTCATGAGCACTAAAGTTGTACAGCGAACCGTTCGTTAAATTTCAATGTTCCACTTTCGAAAACTAACTTTTTGAAACTTTTTTACATGTCAATATGTGCCAGAGTGAAAAAAAAAGAGTTCTCACATTTCATCGTAACGTAAGTACGAAGCACGTTCAACCGTAGATAACGAACTGTAAAATATTTCTCGAACTCGTGCGCGCGATTCGGATTTCAACCCCAGTTAGAAGAAAAGGCGAAACAGTGAGAATTTGACACAACCATGCTCAGTGTAATGTAACGATGAGAAGCAAAAAGGTGAATTTTCACATGCTGTGTGCGCAGACGAGGTTCGCAAACAAAAACTGACAACTAAAAATACAAAAAGGGAGCGAAAAAGATTGACGTATCGGAATTCGTTTACTATTTTCCGCACACATGACAGCAAAAAACTCTTCGAATAACAAGCAGACCGAAAAATTTACACGTGATTTATAATTTTATGCCGGATTTTCCGTACTAAGCCCTCTTTAATGCCGCTGCAGAGAATAAAACGTATCTAGTCCATGATTTTTCTAAAATATTCATAAAGAAATTCTTAAAACGAGATATCAATTTTGTTGTTTCCTGAAAATGCGATAAAAAGTCTGTTTGGTAAAAAAAAAGTACAAAATATTCAGAAATGTTGTGTTCGCAATTGAATATTATGTCAGAATTAACAAAATCGCAGATACAGTGTGGAGCGATGGGGAATGACGTACTTAAGAAAATTTTCCGATTCCAAGGGTTCCAATCACAATTAGAAGAAAGAAATAAAATTTTTAGCTGCCATGAAAAAAATACATTTTTTTAGCGAACAAAATCGAGTACCCCTCCAAAAAATATAAAACAATTTTTTTATTAGCTTTGACGTCTTATTTTAAGTAATTAACTAATGATTCATTTTAATGCTTAAATGCGTTTCATTACCAAGGAAAATGCTCTTTTTCAACATTAAATTTTATTTTTGTTTAAAGTCACGAAATTTAATATTCTTAGCAAATAAAATTTGCTATTTGATATTGAATTTTATCAAATCTTGAAAATTTTCACCAAATTTTTGGTGGTACCTCATCATCCCCCTATATATAACATAACAAAAAAAATTTTAAGTATTTTTTCGATATCAATGAAGACCACCAGCATATAAAATGTAAAATGAGGTTCAATTATAAAAGGCGTAGATTTTTCAACCGACCGGTACGGCGTCAATCAGTTCTCCAATTATAAAATATTTTCTAAAGTAAAACTCGTTATGAATTTTTTTTCCTCGAATCATGATGACCAGTCTACAAATCCGGAACAGCTGAGAACACAGCGAGTGTTCCATGATTTAAGCTGGTTTAGTAACCGGATTCTTGCGACCCAGTCACGCGAATCAGAGCACCACTTCCTAGTACATACCTGGGATTAAGTTAAACCTATCTGCTAATTACGAGAGTCTCTCGTGAAAATATTCCAGTCTACTTCCTTGAAAAGAGTCCACAGACGTCTCGAGATCTACAGACGTGTGCGCAAACAATAAATCCTCCCGACCTCTCGAGAATTCTCTTTTACGTTTCATGGTTCGTTCTCCATTATTTTTTCGTCGCTACGAAAAGTAACGAAATATAAATCTAGGCAAGCATGGGAAAACAAAACATCGTATTCTTATTTTACTTTCAAGATGTTAATTCTCATACTTTTTTTTAAACTCGAACGTCTTTGGCTTTTCGTCGGAACGAAAATATTTATCTTCGCGAGAACTTCGCTCAGGAAATTCAGAAATTAGCATAGTTCAATATACCCTCGAGTTAGTACTAATAGCAGAGCGAAGCATTATGCTAATCATGATTAGATAGGACTCTGTATACGCAGTGTAAACTCGTGACGATTATGAGCAACGCATTCTAATAGCTGGAACACGAGAATCGTATACAATTTTTTATTATTCATTGACTTGTTTTCAGAGTCAGCGTTCATTAGAATTAGAATCCGGAACAAAACATACTTGCAGAATATTAAAATTTGGTTCATGAATTTTTAACACAAAAAACCTTCTGAAGTATAATACAAGCTTTTGGACGATTGTAACAAGTTTTTTTTCATCCATTTTTTTAAAAACTATATTTTCTGCGATATATCGTACATATACTTTTAATAAACTTTGTTTTTTAACACGATCGAAGAAAATACTGAGGATCATATGTTGTAAATAACATTTTATATACATGAGGTGGATATAAAAAAGCTACTTTTCTCTTTAATATACAGAGACGTTGCCGTAACTACCCTATCGCTGCTCTTTTCTTATTCTCTTATGTTAGTCATCTTTCCACTCGTTCCTATATACGAATAGCTAAGCTCTTCTGGAAGCTTTTACCGAAGCACACGGTAGTGGATGCATGGGGATGTACATATATTTATAGCGAAGCGTATAAACCGCGTAGGAAAAAAGCTCCAAGTACTACGTAGTGGGAAATATGACAGTGGTTAAGTGCGGGCTGGTAGTGAACAGCAAAGTCGAGAGAGAAGGGGAGGAAAGAGTAGAGAGCGCGAAAAAGCGCGCAATCTGACGTAACACACAACCATACGCACGAATATATGGAAGTGAGCACCGTAGAAGAAACGTTTTTTTCGAATCCGTGTGCACTTAGGGTGCGTTGTCGAAGGTGGGCCTAGCGGAGAGAGGATGATGACGATGGCGTGTCTCTGGCGGCTGTGGCTTAAAAGTCACAATTTGCCGATCCTCACCCTCGTTCGTGCGAGGGAAAAAAAAAGATCTCTTTCGGGACTCTCTGCGGCCGCGTGGCACATCCGAAAGAATAACGGAGGAATATAGACGTATATATGTATGTATTATTCGAGCTTGTATAAATATAGGTATGTCGAAATATCTGTATTAATAGACGCGATGACGAGAACGAGGAAAGAGGCTTTTGCGGCTCGGGGTCGCGCCCCTTTTTGCGCGCCACGCGCGACGTAAAAGTGTATTATAGGCTATGAAAGAAACGAGGGGTGAGCCCTGTCTCGCCCCCAGTACGAGCCTCCATATCTGTACCTCGCGTTCGTGCACCCCCCGCGAGGAGGCCAGGATTGCTGTGTAATTTGTCCGCGTTACGGTACGCGCTGGAATATCGAAACTATACGTAAGCTCTAAATTCGAGCCCCAGAATTTTTCTTCTTCCCATCTTTCCCTGTCACTCACCCTTGCAGACTTTTTTTGCCTCTCCCTGCCTCTATTATCGGACCACCTACGTCTGTCTACCCTTCCGCTGTAATAAATAAAAAAAAATTGCAATCTTTCTCGCCAAGACCCCTCACAGTCACCCCTGCGAGCTTATTTCCTCGTAAACCATTTCTATGTTCGAGCTATGCCCACTGGATTGTGGAATTTATTGCTTTTCGTTTTTTTTTGCTTCATATAGCAACACCAAATGATTCTAGGTTGTATATGTGTCTTTCGAACTTGGCATTAGAGCAACGTGTCAAAATTGCTTACAGTTAAATTACATCAGAGTATAAATTCAACACGTGATACGCGTTTTTCCTTAAGCTTTGATGAATTATGAAAAAAAACCGTGGACGGGTTGTGGAAGATTGTTCACTCGCCTAATGAAATTTTTCACATTCATTTTCGATCTCTTTCTTCGTTGAAATCGAATCAATTTTCCCATCCGAAGAAACGCAGAATATATCCTGTATGAATAAGACATTGTAATTTGGGATACAGTGAAAAAGGTAGGTACAACTCTTCAGGAATACTAAATTTACAATGCAGAAGAATGCACTTTTCGTCTTATTATTGTTATGATTATTTTTATTTTCAGCTGAAATGAGAACTCGCGAAAAGTTGTATCAAAACTGAGGAAACTTAAAAGAAGTCAGCCGGATGAAAGGAAATTCTCGTGCCCGATTTGTACGATCTAAAACTCGTCAAGATTTCAAGAGAGGCGGAAAAAAGGGAAAAAAAAGCGAAAAGGGAATGAGAGAGCGGAGCAGAAAAGAACATCTCTCTTGGGGGGGTTTGCTCGTTATCCATCGCAGAAAGAGGAAAACTGTACATGTATACATAAGTAACAAGCGATACGCTCGCGGCCTTCCCAATGAGTTTCCTTTTCCGCCTTAACCCATCGCTGGAACCTTAGGCCAACTCTTGCTTCTCCGTTTCGTACACATTCATCCTGCCAAAGCTCCTGCCTACATCTATACGCGTGTACAGAGAAAAACACGGACGATTTGTAATGCCCTGCAAGAGAAACTCTCCATTCGACTGGATGATGTCTGCCTGCTTTCCAACCTCTTCAACTTCCGGTCTTCCTTCCTTCCTTCCTGCACCCAATATCATTACGGACAACATTGGACAGACGTTTCGACATTCCAAATTATTTATTTACCAGCCTCCAGCTTCCTCTCATTTTCTTCCTCCTCTCGTTAGCGCTTTTCCAATTATCCGGCTGCACGGTCTAAATGAAATCGTATTTTTGTTGCAAAAATCAAACAATGTTATTTTTTAACTATTTAGAGCTACCGTTTCTCAATATGGACAATGTACGCAGGTTAGATTCTTTCCATACTGTACGCCTTCACAGCTTTTACAGACCCCAAAAACTCGGTATTGTTCCTTTATTTTTCTTTTGTTCACTTTTTCTCCTGGTTTCCTCGATTACGTCAGTAGCCGAATTACGCCCTAACTCTGTATCGCATTCGCACATGGGGTTGGAAACACTGCTTTCAAAGTTCCTAAATCTCGACAAATCCAAAAAACCATCTACCGCTCAACGTTGACCTGTCAATTAATGCGGATTAAGCGATCATCCGTTCAAATACTCAACATCAACTACACGGGTCCATGACTGTTGATGAAAATGCAATGTATCTAAAATCAACGAATCCTCTAGAGGAGCAATGAATTTATTTTGAGGACAACGATCGTATTAGTAGTAAATGCACTTATTAAGACACGTATATGGTAATTATTTGGACAGGTACGCAGTACATAAAATTTGACCTTAAAAGCCATCGACCTATGTCCTTTAGCCCTTAAATTCCAAGTCCTCGGAGTTTATATTAGTTTCTGTTTAAAACATTTGGTTTCTTTACTTTTTTTAATATTTTTTTTATATGGTTGATGCTGCAGTTCTTGTTCTCTTTATAGAATTACATTATCGTTTTTAAATGATTGAAGCTTGTCAAAGATAGATAGATCTTGGGTGAATATTTTTCGGTTATTGTAAGGCGCATGTACTCCAAGCAATGGAGTCAGATCATCCATTTGAGCCATTGCAAAGTTTTTTGTTAGATCTTTCATTCTCGAAACGATCGATTGGATGTTGGTTTTTCGTACAATGTATGATTTCTCGGATTACGATGGTGGCGCATATGCGTCAGCTTGCGGAGAGAGCTCGTTTCCGCAGTTTTTATTTTGTTGAGGGCATTTTTTTACAATTAAGAGAGATGGGATTCCCGCCAAAGATCGTTTTTCGGTAAAACAATTGAATACGTGGTGGATAAGAAACATTATATGTAGATTAAAGAAGCAAAAAATATGCAGTTTAAACAATTATAAATACCACGAGCATTTTGTGCAGGCCGGAAAACTCTCGTTATGTTTGGGGCACATTTCGACACTCGTACCAAAATAACATTAAACATGAATGCTCGCAAAGGATCAACAAATTTTTGTTAAAAACCTGAATTATAGGGGAGGGTGGGGCACGACGGCCCCCTTAAGCCTTAAAATTATTTTTCATAGCTTTCAATCTTCAGGTTACCTTAATTTGGTCCTATCTTAAG
>JAPYYX010003442.1:0-10936 GCA_030522605.1 Cremastinae sp. B BG-2022a | reverse complement strand
TTATTTTATATTATTTTCTATTTATTATTCAATTACTTAATTTCTAGTCACCACTTTGCGGGTCACGTTCCTCTCATTCTATATCATGCTTCAATAAAATGTAATCTCTAAATATCTCAAAAAAAACCCTTTCGATAAATCATTGATATCTCGTAATTCCGCGGTTTTTAGCTATTTCGTTTGGCGCTCTCTGTCGACGAATCTTGCATTCGTCACAAAAGGAACGCACCCCTGGGGTAGAGTTGTAAAATGGTAGAGTTGTTCGCTGGTAAAGAAGTATTTGTTAGAGTTGTCAGTGATATCGCTTTCGAGCTCATCATCTATAGGTAAAGAAGGAAGCATTTCGATGGGCGTCATCTCGAGGACGCGAGAATTTACGTAAGATCGATCATCGGTAAAAAAAATAACGTATCACTGAATATACGAGTTCGCTCATCTTCGATACGCGTGAATCATGGTCGGAGCTAGCGAGGTTATTCCACTTGACTCGCGTAGCCACAGCATGACACGAATTTTATCGTTTGGAGCTTCAGACTCTGAGTGCTGCGAAAGAAAATAAAAGCGTGCTGAATTGGCAAAACAGAAAGCGAACTTCATTAAATTACTTTGTGTAAACTGAGCGAGGTTCAAGGTCTCAATATAGATCAAGAATAAATTGTTTCATATTTTTTACTAAAGTCCAGTAATCTGAAAACTTTTGGGTGCGTCCGTGAGTGAAGGAAAGTTTTTTTTTTCATTTAACCGTAGTTCGATTAGGAAGTTTCTCGAGCGGTGAGAACCGGCAAACACGTAAAGGAACTTTGTGGGACTGAACATTGAAGTGAAATATCGTAAAGTTTATTATTCAAATACTTTTCCGTGTAAAATGGCTGGTGCAATGTTGTTCGAACGCGCTCAAGCTGTCTCAATGACGAACAGCAGCGAGTGCATAACCTTGCTTAGCGAAATCGTCTCCGATCCAAGCATCGGGATCAACGAGGACGATGAGGACAATATTCGCGTCAAGGAGCAAGGAATTCTTCAGCTCGGTGAACTTTATAAGAAAGAGGGCAAGGCTAAAGAGCTCGCTGAACTCATAAAGGCAACAAGACCATTTTTGAGTCTCATTAGCAAAGCAAAAGCCGCCAAGCTCGTTCGTTCCCTCGTAGACTTTTTCCTCGACTTGGAGGCTGGAATTGGAATCGAGGTAGGTTAAAATTTATCGTTTCGACCATAAATCAATTATATTATCTATATACGAGGAATAATTTCATTTTTCTTTCATGAATCCTAAAACTTCCGTTTCTCAGTATTACTTGTGATTTTCTAGATCATTCCATGAATCCAATATCACTTTGTTTTGTTGTATGTTAACCTTTTACTTTAAACGTTATAAATATAAACGTTCGAGTGACACAGCAGACTTTCCTAACCTCACTTTTTTAAATTCCCATACATTTTCTTGAGAATCATTTTACTTTATCTCAACAAATCTAATTTTAATTCTAATCAGGTACAACTCTGCAAAGAATGTATAGACTGGGCGAAGGAAGAGAGGAGAACGTTTTTGAGGCAGTCTCTCGAGACGAGATTAATAGCTCTATACTTCGATACCGGGATGTTCAGCGATGCTCTCCAGTTGAGCTCAACTCTACTGAAAGAATTGAAGAAACTCGATGACAAACAATTACTTGTTGAGGTACAGTTACTCGAGAGCAAGACTTATCATGCTTTGAGCAATTTAGCTAAATCCAGAACAGCCCTTACCAGCGCAAGAACAACCGCAAATGCCATTTATTGCCCACCAAAGATGCAAGCCGCTCTGGACTTGCAATCTGGCATCTTGCATGCAGCGGATGAAAGAGACTTCAAGACTGCCTATTCTTATTTCTATGAAGCATTTGAAGGGTAAATTGACAAACTTTAAATATAATTGTAATGCAGAAAATAAAGATTCATAAATTTATTACACCTCAGATATGAATTATTTGTACTTGGAAACACAATAAAATTTGCTTTGGTTCTTCTTTCAGATACGACAGCATTGATAGTCCAAAAGCCTTAACAGCGTTAAAATATATGTTACTCTCGAAGATAATGCTTCGTACTCCAGAAGATGTACAATCTATTATGTCTGGAAAATTAGCTGTCAAATACGCTGGTCGTGACCTCGACGCGATGAAAGCAGTTGCCGAGGCGAGCCATCGACGTTCGCTCGCTGATTTCCAAGCCGCCGTCAAGGAATATCGTCAAGAACTTGAGGACGACGTTATTGTCAGAGCCCACTTAGGCTCACTCTATGATACGATGCTTGAACAAAATCTCTGTCGTATCGTCGAACCTTACTCCCGAGTACAGGTAAAATCTATTTCAATTTAATATGGAAATCGTTTTTGTGTTCATAAGAATTTAATAATTTTTGTTTTAATAAATATTTGCAGGTTGAACACATAGCATCATGCATATCTTTGCCAATCGCTCAAGTCGAGAAGAAACTCTCGCAGATGATTCTCGACAAAAAATTGTTGGGTGTGCTCGATCAGGGCGACGGTGTACTTATCGTTTTCGAGGACACGCCACGAGACAAGACCTACGAGATAGCGCTTGACACGATACACAGCATGGGAAAAGTCGTCGACACCCTCTACCAGAAAGCCAAGAAACTCACCTAGCCCGTTTTAATATGAATTGATATAAGTGAAACAAACAAAAAAAACAGGAAAAAAACAAAAAAAAAAAGATCTATTATAATTATTACTAATGATAACAATTAGCTACTGTCATTAAACAATACCGGATTACTCGTGTGTTTATCCCTTCACTAACTTTTAAAGTAACAAAAAAGAAGAAAAAGTACCGGAAATTTAAACCCCCTATAAAGAAAAACAAAGACGATCAATAAACGTTTCGTAATTTTTCTTTTATTTTCGAGTCTTTTCTTTCATTTGAATAAACACAATGAGGTACAACGAACGAGCCAGCACGTTTAACATGAATTCCTTATAACCTGGATAAGCAGCTGTATAAAAAATAATTTCGAAATATGCAAACAGTAGAGGAAGAATGAAAAAAATAATGGAAGCGCGTTTACTGAAAGAATCGACTCTGTTTCTCACACATAAATATCATTAATTAAAAATGCTATAAAAATATTTCGCCATAAGTGCTAGAGTTAAAGGTGCAGAAAAATATTATCAGTTCTTGGTGAAGTCGCAGACGAAAATGTTGCACTCGCCGTTGTAAACTTCCGCTGATTTCATCAGTTGTTTGACATTTTTGTACCGAATACCGGCCTCGAGAAATTTGCTCTGAATTCTGTAAGTAATGAGATCCTTTTAAAATTTTGTATCAATTTTGAATTAATCTGTACACACGGTGAATAATGATTATGAAAATTGCTTACAAATTGACGAGATGCTTCTTCAAAGTTTCGTAGAGGACGACCCAATCTTGCTCATCCTCGTTACTATCTTTTTGCGTTCTGTGTTCTCGTTCAATTTCGCATGCGAGTCTCGCCACGCAGATCGGAGATTCGATCACTTCTTTCCTTATCTTTTCTTTGTAGATCTTCAGAAAACGAGAATGGACATTTTTTTAGATATTCAAGTTTTAATGTACGCCTTCGTCTTTTGTATTTAAATATTTTGTTGAAGTTTAAATAAAGTTCAAATACCTTGGGAACGTGAATTTCTAACAATTCCATCATTTTGTAGATGTCAACATTTTCCATTTCTTCAGAGGGAGCAAGAGATCGCTTTTTCCTGCCGGCGAGTACACCTATCGGCAATAAAACTGGATTTGTCGCCAGTGCAGCTGCTGCTCCAATCAAGGCGACTCCAGCGAGAGCTTTAAGGGCAACCGCCTGTTTCATCCAGAAAATATGGTATGAAATATTGATTTTTACGCTTTATCATAACGTTTATGGAGTAAGCTCAATAAAAAACATCCTACGTATCAGAAACGCATCCAACTTTTATGCGAGAAGTTTTTTGATTTTTTTTTCCATAATGCACAGAAAATTCAATTCAATCTAATTCACTCTAAAATAAAATCAAAAAGTTGTACTTTAATTAACAATTTATGTTTTTCTCGATTTTAACTTCATTACAGTTTTTATTTTTGAAGATGAGTATCAGAAGCAAATATTAAAAGAATCAAATGACTATTATCTTTGTATAAAATATAAAAATCTTTCTAAAACTGATGAAGAGAAAGTTATTTGCAGGAAATTCATAATCAAGGTAGTAAAATCGAAAAATGAAAAATTTCGTTAACTATTCAATTGTATTCTAGAATGAATTTAACGAGCATCATTGATGTACCTTCTGCGTTTGAATATTATTGACCGGAGGTGGAGGAGAGCTCTCGCCTCCATCGTCATCACCAGGGAATTCGCCTTCCTGAGCTCCAGAGACAACACCATAAATTCCATGGCCACCGCCGTACGTTCCACCCGGTCGTTGATTGCCGAAATTTATGCTACCACTGGGTGGTCTACCGTATCCAGGGCGAGCCTCATAGCCGCTACTTCCGAAAGCACCGTTATCGCCATATCCGTAGCCGTAAGGTCTTCCAGGACGATTTCCATTAATTCCCGGTCGGTCATAATCGTTGTCTGAACCATAATAAGGCGGTCTCGATCCATACCTATTTTTTAATTTTACCATTGCTTACTTCTCCCAAGTATTACGCTTGATATAAAAATTCATAGCTTCATTTGTAGTATTTTTAAATTAGAAGAAAATCACTTTTATGATGACTTTTATTTTTTTTTTGTATAGGATGTCATTTCAAACCTATCTAATCCCGAGTTTCCTCCGTACAGGTCAGAATTTGAGGAAGGCCCGACACTGCCGCGTCTTCCGGAAGATCCTGGATTGTAACTTTGCCATCCGTGTCTAAAAAATTGTATTACGTTACCGCGGAAAGTTCGACTGACGAAGCAACGGATTCGCATCTGTTAGGCTTTTTGGGATGGAGCCAGACCGAGCGATTATTATCAATGAAGCGAGAGGTGGACCAAAAAGAAGAAAGGTTTCGTAGTGACCTGTCGTCTGGACGGCTGCCATAGCGAGAAGGGTACCTTCCAATTTCCGAGGATGGCCTGATCCCGCTCTGGCCTGATGCTTCTTGTCCCCGCAAAGAACCGGAATCGTATCTTCCACCGCAACAATGAACTCTTAAAATATTCAAACCATCACGATAAAAACTCAATCACAAAACATACAAGAAATATTATATTCTTTATACTAATAAGGAATTTATAATATTTGGACACTTTTTGCTAGATACATATATTTGAAAACAGTTTATTGCATTACAAGAATTTATTTTTTAACGTTTATGATTTTTTTTCATTCTATATGACTTGTAATCTTTTCTTTCGCTACATGAATACTTGCAATATTTAAAATTTTATATACCGGTACATTTTTTGTAGTTTGAGAACTTGAAATGTTGAATTAATTTTAAAAAAATCAAAAACCGATTCAAAGTCGCGATAAAATTTTATGATATCTGGTCATGAAAAAAATATTTACTCTTTAAGAATTTTGTTACTCATTAACTAATAATTTTATTTGGAAACTTATCTGCACCGTCGGTTGTTCCAGGTGTCGACTGAACGTTTCTCGTTTTCTTCTCCTGTCGAGAATCCGGCTTCTCAGCATCAACTTTTTCACTGCGCGTTATATCATTGTCGTCCTTATGTTCCTTGAAATTTGTCAAACGTTTCTCGTCCGGAAGTTCCTGAACCGCTGTCGGCTGTCTCGTATACTCGTATTTGCTGTTTTCGGTCGTAGATATCGAAACAGCGCACTGGATCGTGGTGGCGATCAAAATCGCCGAAACCCAATTCGCTAACATATCGACTGCTCTTGAATTTCAAGTCATTTGGTAACTACTTATATATTGTTTCACGAGATAAGCGAACTTTTGATTTGTGCAACAACGAGAAGTTTCAAACCGTTATTCACTTTATAAAGTTTTATTTTTATTATTTTCGATGATTTAGAAAAAATTGGAGAAACATGTTCTCATGATGGAGACTGCAGTCGAGTGAGTCTCCAATTTAACGAGTTTCACCATTTATATCCTCGTCATACTCGAGGTACCTTCCGATACCGTGACGCTCGCCCTTCAGGGATGCACGCTACTCCATTTTTCTCTCTTTCTCCTCCACGCGCAACATCCAGAGAAATTTCTCAATTCTCAAAGTATTTATTTCTGCTACCGCTCTCACAACTTTATAATCCATTTTTTTTCTATACAAAAAGAGCGACAATGCTGATCTGTTAAAAAGAATCTCATCGAATCACACACTAATTTTCTAACAATACTAGCCGCAACTGACCGTTTAATCTTATTCTGTGTTAAATTTAAACCTTCTGAAACCATTATTAATGTACAACTATTAGATTTCTATTATATTTTGGAATAGGATCGCAATGGGTCTGTTCAAAAGTGACATACTTTCAATCGATATAACGCGTTAGATTAAATTTAACTTCAGTCTAATTTAAATTGAAGCACTTTTCATTTTTAAGAAAATGTGAACTCTCAGTTTTATTTCGCAAAGAAAGTAAATCGTTGAAACAAAATAATTTCAATATTTTTTGTTTAGACATTTTTTTAGGACAGATTTCATTGCGACAAATGCGTCCCTGTGGATCGCCGAGTGTGACAATATGATGAGACCAGGTGAAAACGAAAGTGTAATGCAAGCGTATCTCCACCTTTTGTCACGCCACGTACTTTTTTGTCACGCCATATACGCGGGACCCGAAACACACTACTGTATGCTGAAATATGGGAGGGAGAAGCGAACGCGTTGATAAGCTGCGTGAAAGAAAATTGCACGACGATGCAGCAAAGAAATTGCTTCACAAATCCTGGCAACGTAATTAAAATGATTATTTTTAAAAATTTACTTTGACGGTGATGAATCCTGTCGAAAAAGTATAAGAACAATATAATTAAAGGAATTTCGCATTAAAAAGAAAAATTATTTTTCGCTCTATTTTTTATTTTTACTGTTTATTTTTTATGGACTAGACGCAGCAGTCTTTTGTGCATTGGAAAATGATTTGTGCGCGAATATATGTAAGTAAGTGTATTTCAGGAAACTGAATAAAGAGTGAAAATGAAATTAGTTTAATCCCAAGATATACGCGGTGTTGCAATTTCCAGGAAGTCAAAATAGAGGAAGTTTGCGTGTGACGTTTTCGCAAATAATTTTACTAGTTACTTTCGTTTGGATTTTTTTTTACTTCGATCGCGATTATTCTCCTCTGATGTTTATTTCATTAAAAATGTACTTATATATGCATTACATTTTTATTCGCGGTCTCATGAGGATTCTTCTTTACCTTGATATTCACTTTTCCATCTCTTCTCCGCTGGTTTCGCGTTTTCCAGAAGAATCGAGGTAGCCGCATTTTTTTTCGATTACGAGGATCTTCGAAGTTCGAGAAAACTTTGCAGCACGGATTTTTTGCCTAAAAACTCCCTCGGCTTAGAAAGAAGCAAGCGGGGAGGTTAAGATAAAGAGAAAAAAGATTTCCCGGACGAGAAAACTTTTTCGGATTGATCCTGACTTTTCTTCTCCACTTTTCTCGTTATTAAAAATGTTTAATATTAGGTAATAAAAAGGATTTTTCACCGAAGAGAAAAAATTCTCTTTGTTCAAGTGAGAGAAGTAACCATCACCCTTGGCCTTAATTTAATGAATGCATGGCGATCACTGACGTTACGTAATTTCCGGTTCTACATAAATACACAATATTCACTATCTCGCGTAAAAAATAGCAACTTTTCACTCGAGTGTCAGGTGTGACAATTAGTTCCGTCAAAAAAAAAAGAAAAAAATTATTTCCAAATTCTAAACACACCGGAAATTACCGCGATGTTACACGATTTCGTTAACAAAAGAAGCAAGTTAACGTTGAATAAATTATGAAAAATGAAAATTATTTCACATTCAACGGTGCAATATAGTTTTTAACTATTCAAAAATAAAATTTGACAGTTTTGAAAGATTTAACGAGCCACAGGATAAAGAGCTTTGGAAAACTACCTCGCTATATTTATACGTACACAAAACATGTATGTAGGTACACGTATAGAAACCATAGGAGGCGAGATGGCACGCGGAAGAAAGCGCGGAGACTCGATAGAAATTCACCGAGTATAAAAACCAGCGGAGGGGTTTGATTTTTTATATTTTTTTTTGCATTTATAAATAGCAACACCCTCGTTGACCCTTTTGGCAGATACGACAAGTTTTCCACATCGTTAAAGTTACTTTTTACGAGCAGAAAAAAAACTTGAAATGAATTAATTAATTTCAGAATGAAGAATGAAATTTGACGGGTTTTTGCAATTTTTTCAAGGATCGGAAAATGTAAAGGAAAATAGGAAAGCTGAAAATTCGGATGGGGAGAAAATGGGTGGGAGAGTGCGATGGAAAAGTTAGGATAAAGATCGTCGAATATGGCGGTCTACAGAGTAATCAATACACATTTCTGTGCGCGTCCAGCATCCCTTTTGTAACCTTGGTAACCAACGCCAGAGCATGCGTACGAACCGGGCGAAATTTCGCCAAAGGATCGCGTGACCGATCTCGTGTCCCTATGACCAAACGATACTGAATTTTTTTTCAGTCATCGCTCGACCGAGAGTAGCGTCAGAGTGCTCTCTGCTCGAGCCAAAACCACGAAATATGTACGAAGGATTTTTTTTTTATTTAAACCACAACATATATTGTTATTTGAAAAATTATTCAAGTAAAAATTAAAACGAAATTTGCAATCAATTAATTTTTCGATAAATTCAAAATATGTATACAAAATTTTTATTTTTTTTCGTGATTCATAATTGCAATAAAAAATCAAATAATACTTTTTAATAACGGATGCAAATATTTTTTGAAATTCCGACTGATTTATTTATTCGAAGCACACATTTCATTTGAGATCTAGGGAGCCCCTTTTTCGTCAATTTCGTTCAAGCCCGTGACGAGCGCGAATTCGTCCCTCGACGCGTTTAAAAAAAAGCGTGCCTTTTCATATCCCTCGTCAAAATGACCCCGTTTTAAAACAATGGAAATAAGACAACAAAATTGCACCATAAAAACTAGAACACGAAATAGAAAAAAAATCCATATATACTTGCCGAATTTACATTTTAAAGAATTCAACATGTAGAAAAAAGAAGACAATCGTGCAAAAACCCTTCGAACTTTTTGCTGCAAAACTAAATGATAAGTATCAACAACTTTTGATCGAAATCTCTCGATGTAATCAATAAAAAATATGTAAAAATATTCTCACACATTTTATTTTTAAATTAAAACACTGCTTTCAATAAATCCTGATGACACACGCGTTACGAAGATGAATAAACAAAATGTATCATCGACGCTTCTATAAAATGATTATAGCGAGCGACCGAAAAATTGGAATTATCGTTCCAATCGATCAGGATCGAATTTTCTTCGGATCCCTTCTTATCTCGATGGCATAAGCTTTAGATATAACTGCTGTGAAATTGGCTTCTGTCTCTTTCGCACCACGACTGGCAAACGTATCCCCGTGTTGTGTGTGTGTGTGTGTTTTTTTTCTTTGAAAGCTCGCCCCGAGTTGGGTCTCGGTTGGTTAGTCGTCTCGTTTCAGGTCTAAGGGAGGATTCTTCGTGGTGTTGGAGCACGTACACGTGTAAAAGTTTTGAGGTTCGTGGTCGTGGGGTGAAGCGCGGCGAGGGGGTGAATTTGGGGGGTGGCTCTTGCATTTCAGGGGTGGTTTTCCTCGGCGCCTGCGTCGAGTCCTCAATGGCTAGGGGGTAGGTGCTCGACCCGGACGCAGATCGCCCGAGCCGATGTACCACGTAGTCTCGTGTGCCCCATCCAACCGCGACGTTATACGCCGATAATGCGTCCACCCGTTGAAAAAAATTTTATTCAAACCATTCAAACAAAATGTCGGTGCTGTTTAATTATTTATTAACAAATACGTACGTCATATCGATCCGGACTTGAGGATAGAAATTATTCCTGTCGATAGTTTGAAAAGTGATTTTCCTCTTTGTTAGTTTTTAGTCTTTAAATAATCAACATATCAGTTTTTGTTCGCATATCTTCACTTTTTCCCGGTTCCCTGTTTATTCTCGAAAACCGAAGGGCAAGTGCGACAGCTGAAGAACTTGACAGATTTCAGTTGCTCTATATAGACAGTGCGAATCTCGAGGTCGAGAATAATTTACGAGTGACTTATAAATAAGTAGAGATTTTTGTTGCATTTTTTTCCCTCGGTATACCTACATTTTTTCTGATATCGTGAAGTGCTGTGAAATGACGATGCACGAACTGTGATCTGTAACAATGTATCTACTGCGCGAAAACGCAGTGAAAATGTTTGATTGACGGAAGTCCTCTATTATACATAATTGGAATGCCCTGACATTGAGTGCGAAACGAGAAAGCTTCCCAGGTAAATATTATAGTTAAAAATAATATTTGTGGAAATAAAAATAATACGAATGTCAATTTTAGAAAGTCCTCGGGAATTAATTCGATATTTTATTCTCGATTAATATTCCAGGAATACAAAATCCGATCCCTCTTTTATAATTAGTAAAAAATCGACGTACAGTCATTTCTACGAGGAACGTCGTTGTCTTTTTATTTGACGATAAAATGAGTCCATTAGAAAAACAAATGCGAGGCATGTTTTTCGCAAAATTATTGTAGAAGGCAATAAATGTCGAATTTTTAAGAAATATTTGTTTTTTTGCAAGAAAATAGGGGTGGGGAGGGCAAAATGGGGTACCCCAAAAAATTGGTGAAAATTTTCAACATTTTTTAATTTGATAAAATTTAATGCCAAATTGTTTTTTCTTTGTTACAAACATCATATTTGGTGATAAAACACATTGAAAAAATGAATAACCAAATAATATTGCA
>JAPYYX010003441.1:0-10938 GCA_030522605.1 Cremastinae sp. B BG-2022a | reverse complement strand
CTTCTGGATTTTTCGAAGTTATCAAACCTCGAAAAACCCAGAAAAAACCACCTCCCGCTCAGCGCTGACCCGTTAGCCGATGAAAGTTAAGCGGTCACCAATCCAAGTATTGGCCGCGCCTAATGCAGCTTAACTTGTGGGGCCGCCGGAACTCTACATCGACCACGGGTCTACGACTGTCGGTCCCTATGACGGTGTAATAAATTAATTACTTGAAATAACACGTCAAAACTAATAATAAATTATGAATCACTAAAAAAATAGTAGGTAAAAATTAATTTCTAAAACTATTCACAATAATCAAAAATTTATTATCTTCGTCTGAGATACTCGCACATGAATGGTGGGCCCATCATCTATTACAATTCTGACATTGTGTCAATGATTCAGTTGATTCACTATCTAAAGACACGGCAGTGTCTTGATGCCAAGTAATAAAAAAAAATCGTCAAGATGCCGTGTCTTGTTTACTTTACGATTCAATATTTTTTAATTTTGTCGATTTTTTTTGCATATATCTCCGAAACCACTCGAATTTTTTTCTTTCGAATGGCGTTCCATTCGTTCCAATCCGCTCAGCCGTTCTCGAGATATATGATCAATTTGTAATTATGGAATTATAATACATAGTATATTACACTTCTAGGGCAGAAAGTTTGAAATTCCTACACTGCGCGCCATGATGCCCAAGGCTTTCTTTTCTTTCTTTCGAGGTAATTCTAATCGTCCGACGTACATGGTTTTCAATTAACACTTATATAATTTTAAATGTATTTATATCACCAATTTTAAATTGTGGAAACTATGAAAAATTTCCTAAGCATATTTTGTCTTGGTCACAAAATGATTTCATACCATTTTATTATTTGGCGTACTTCCTTACTTTTTTAAAAAAGTTTTTTTTTATTCATGTATATTTTTGTCCACCATATATACAAAAAGTATCACCAGTGTTTTTATTATTTGTCGTTTTACGCGGTCGGCCTCTTCCCTTGCAAAACGATTTCCAATGATTGTGAACTTTAGGTGGTGAAAAATATCACAAAAATAAGTTTTTTCCACCATCGAATCTACTATTTACGTTAATGATAATTCGTATTACATATATAAATTATTCATAGAAAATTGTATTTATTAACTTATTTTATTCTAACAAAAATTTTTTTTTTTTACTTTTTAGAGGGGTACTCTTTTTGCTCCCGGCCCCGCCCCATCAAAAAAATTTTTTTTTCTCATGGCAGCTGAAATTTTTTTGTTTACATTAATTACGATAAAAAAAAAATTTAGCAAATATTTAAACCTTGGAATTGTAATATTTTCTTAAAAGCAATGGAAACCAAAAGTTACTAGATATTTCGGAAATAACAAATTTACTAATTCATAAGTGAATGTTGAACAAAAATTGGACCGTATCGCCATTCTTTGGATCGAAAAGAATATATCAATGCTTTTTTGAGCTGTATTTTTTAATATTGAGAGAGAAATCTGTGGAGAAAAATTACGAGGGGTCAGCGCGGATGAAAATTTCTCTCTACAGATTTCTCTCTCAATATTGTAAAAATCAGCTCAAAAAAGCGGTATACATTCTTTTCGATCCATAGAACGGATGTACGGTCCAATTTTTGATGACAAATCATTCAATAAAATTGATAAATTCGTAATTTACGAAATCTGGGTGGTCACGTGGTTTCCATTGCCCTTAAGTACCCCACTTCGCCCCTGCCCACCCAGTTCCCTAAATAATAATAGATTTTTAACAAAAGTTTAGGAATTTGGTTGACGATAAATTAATTTTCCTAATTTCTTCTTCGGTACTAAGATTTCCATAATTTTAGTTAAAAAATCGATAAACGATTACTTCTCCAATGAAAATGAGAAGAGCCGTAGCGTGTCCGAAAATGATGACAGAAAGAAGTTGATATACGATTTGCTGGTGCGCAAATCCTCTGGAGCCGTCGATGTCATCGACGAAGCCCTTCTTTTTTTCCCCATAATCATGTAGGATTTTCCAAGAATCAACAAAATTCGTACTCTGCAGACGAAGCAATACTTTATCTAAATATTTTTTATATGGCGAACCTTTCCCGAGTAAAAAACTGTCAGAATCCTGGAAAAAACAAGCTCCAGAAATATGAAGATTGTTCTCATATTCCGTATTGTCTCGCAATAATAACTTCGCCCATTCTGTGTTTACGATGCATGTCACATTTTTGTATTTTGCCGCTTGATCAAAGCACTCCGCAAAGCTGCGAAATCGACTCGATCTTGTTTTTATATTGACCAAAGGTCCCTCAAGTTTAGCAAAAGCTTTGTCGTACGAGGTTGTGTGCACCATGACGGACAATCCGGATTTGTCTAAATCTTGCAAAGACTCGATTTTCACGAAATTCCGTTTCTCAAAATTCATCGAAGTTATCGAAGTAACGAATGTTGAGAAATAGAGGCACGAGATAATTGTGAGACAGAGAAACAACACGCGATCCAGCTTTCTTGTCGGTAATCGCTTCAGATTGGTCCCGAATATAATTTTCACGGCGACGAAAGGTTCCCAGATTGTTGTCCTGAGCCTTAGCAATTTTTGAGACAACCAGACTGTGATAACTATTATAAGAGTGATCAAATGAACGGATACCAGAGGTAGCAAAGCGGCAATTATTGAGATCGGTATTTTCGGAACCACGGCACAATATGTATCAACTTCTAAGCTTCTAGTACGCAGAATAGGTGTCATATTCGCATCTTTTTCGTAGTGCGTAACGCGAAATGGAAAAAAATCGATGTCCTCC
Source organism: Cremastinae sp. B BG-2022a (assembly GCA_030522605.1). NCBI lineage: Eukaryota > Metazoa > Arthropoda > Insecta > Hymenoptera > Ichneumonidae > Cremastinae sp. B BG-2022a. The sequence goes on along the minus strand of JAPYYX010003441.1, from coordinate 8,152 downwards.
GAGTTCATAAACTGATCCAGCTCGGTCACGTTTACGCCGTTGCGTCCAAAAATCTTCTTGGTGTCAATCCATTTTATGGAAAAGTTGAGAGCTTTAGCGCATATTTCCAGCAAATCATAATTCTGGCCTGAGAGGTTGCAAGGTCTTTGTAGGACCGGATCCATTTTGTAAGAGAGCAATGGAGGACTGTTCACTGCTAAAACCTTAAAGGGCTGGCCCCACAGATTACGTCGATGTTTCAAAAACCATTTATCATTTCTCGTCCAATTTTTTTTCGTGTATATCTTTTTGAACGGATTGTAGAAATGGAGAATCGTTTCCGAGATTGAGTCGACGATCGGTCCCATTTTAGAACTTTCCTCTGTAGAGATGACCAATTCTACGACCATGAACTCCAGGATTTTTTTAGTCCAAGCGTACTGTAAGAAATGTATGAGGTTATCTGTCCTTTTCCTTGAAATAAGTACAAGCAAATATTTTGCGTTCCAATAGTTCGAAATCGCCATCAGAGTATCGATCTCTGTTTTCGCTGGAAAATTATCCAGTTCGCGATATTCCTTGATCATCAAAAACAAAGTCCGCAATGTTTTAGGAGTTTTTGTCATCATTTCTCGAAAGTCGATAGACTCGATCAGTTCCAGTGGATATTTTTGCGACAAGTCCGTCAAAATAATATTCACTTGACGGTTCATCAATGTATTGCTCCATCGAAATTTGCCTGTAACTATTACTCGATACACTTTTTTTTGCATGTACTCATTTAGACTGTCAATCCAATCTGTGGACAGGGTTGAATTCGAATAGACGAGGATCAAACAGCACGAACTGAAAATTGCCAGTGCAATTTTCATAATTATTTTTTTATTATTTATCCAAATAAATAATTAATACTTTTTAACAACGATCTTTTTACGATCGAGTGTTCCTTTCACGACTAAAGTATCCAAAGTATAAAACTCAGAATTTACGTTTTAGGATAGGATATTGTCATGACTATGCAACATATTTTTTCTATTGAGCTTTCAGGAATTACGAGCGAACATTTGTATCGCGTTCATCGAAATAGTTTCGCGATTATGAAATTGCGATGTCATAATTGGTTTTTGTAAATGTCAAATAAATATCTACCCATACGCCTGGAAGGGCGAAAGAAGGGATTTACAATTGTTTAGCCTCTAAAAAAACAATGGTGTAAAGAAATCGTGATGGTCAGCTGGGCATGAAAAATATGCAACAGGATTCTTAAAAGTTGAACAATGTTGACCAACCCCCATTCATTACATTGCAGTAAATTCGTGGAAATGGATTTAACAATCTCTCCAAAATAATTTTTTTTCTGGTATAACTCTACTATATGTATATGAGGCATTCCACGCCATTTTTCCATATTGTCAAAACGTGCATCTTCGATTTTGCTCGTAAGTGCATATGTTTTTGTAGTCTCTGAAAAACTATTCACAATTTTTTTCAAATTTTTTTATCGTGCCAATCATAAGATACGAATCTTTAAAAATTTCACCCCATTTTTTTTCAAATGGTCGTAACTTCGTGAAAAATGATCCGATTAAAATTTTTTTTTGAAATTGTGTGTGTTTTTATTGAATTTTTTATAAATTTTATACAAAACATTATTCATATACATATAGCTTGATTGATTTAACAAGAATTTAAACCTTAAATAAAAACTGTTTGGGTCCTTCGATTTTCCCCCCCGGATACCTGGGGGCTGGTAACCGACTCGATTTCTCTTCGGCATTGTATTGAGGAGGTCAGAAACTATAAGTCCCCCCACCCCAAGAAATTATTTATTGCCATCATTTTGTATTTTCATCCTTAATATCGATCGTGAAAGTTTGAAAACTTTAAAACCCCATAACTTTTTATGGGGGGTCGACTGCCGTGAATTCTTGTCAGCATTGTACTCATTAACTATACGAGTTTAAATTCCCCCACCCTCCGCCCCCTAGGAAGGGGGAAGGTATCATCCCGACAATTACCATATTGACAGTGGAAAATGAAAAAAAAAATTGTAAATAGAAACATCGTTTCCCCATTACCGGTCCAGGCTTAAAATTTGTGTTTTAAGACCTAGTATTTTTGAAAATTAAAAAAAAAATCGAAGAACCCGAACAGTTTTTAAATTCCTACTTAAGGTTAAATTCTTGTTAAATCAATCAGGTTATATGTGAATAATTTTTTATATACAATTTAAAAGAATTCACTAAAAAACACACAATTAAAAAAAAATTCAAATAGGATCATTTTTCACGAAGTTCCGAACATTTGAAAAAAATAGGGTGAAATTTTCAAAGATTCATATCTTGAGATTGACTCGATAAAAAAATTTGAAAAAAATTGCGAATACTTTTTTCAGAGACTACAAAAATATATGCACTTGTGAGGAAAATCAAAGATCCACGTTTTGACAGTAGGGAAAAATAGCGTGGAATGCCTCATTATGCATCAGCGATAGTCAAATGTTTGTTTGTTTGCTTTATTTATATGTCCTGGTTTCCCCTAGGACAAAATATGTATGTGTACATTATACGGAACCTGCATACGATGTGCAAACATCGAACAATTTTATATAAGAAACAGACATATGAATTCCAGACGCATCATGAATATTGCAATAATTGGCTCCTACATCCCCAGGATTGGGAGTGAGGACATTATTGCAATGAGATAGGCGTAGTTTCCTTTAACGAGAGTTTATTTGGTAAATGTTAAGAGCAATGACAGTCACGTGACCACCCTGATTTCGTAAATTACGGATTTATCAAGTAATAAATGAATTATTATCAAAAATTGCAGCACATTGCCGTTCTTTGCGTAGAAAAGAATGTAACACCGCTTTTTTTGGGCCGAATTTTTCAGTGTTGAGGGAAAAATCTGTAGAGAAAAAATTTCACTCGCGCCGACCCCTTATGATTTTTCTCTACAGATTTCTCCCTCAATATTGAAAAATTCAGCTCAAAAAACGGTGATACATTCTTTTCGATCTAAAGAACGACGATACGACCCAATTTTTTATGAGAATTCACTTATCAATTAGTAAATATTAGTTAGTGAATAATTAGTAATTGTTATTTCCGAAATCTAGTAACTGACCCCCATCCCCCATCAAAGTCGTCAATATAGTTGCAGATCATATAGTCGAATCTTTGTTTTTAAACATTGCGTTGGATTCATCGCATATGTTTAGAACATTCATGTCTCGCATATACTGTAACCTAATGGGTGTAACCTAATGGGTGTAACCTAATGGGTGGTCTAAGAAATTGTAAAAAGTTGAATAATTTTTTTTTTTAAATAATATTTGTTACGCGTGGTTAATTTCTTACCTCCACTTTTCTCCTTTTCTAAGGAGTTGTAGTGACGGAATCATTTCTTCCGCATGTTTTTTTTATTTTGTATAATAGTAACTATTGAGGCCTAAAAAACTTCGCAATTGAGGGAGAAATTCTGTGATTGTCTGTATTTTCTCCGGCTGGGGCTTTATTCCTTCTGCCGTGACGATATAGTCTAAAAAATTCAACCTCATCTTTAGATTTTATTTTAGAAGAATTTAGCTTTATTTAGCTTGAGGATAATTCCGTACTCTTTAGGTCTACTCAGTAATTCGTCTAGGTGTTCTTGTGTCTTTCTAAATATGATTCGTCGTCATTGATGAACGAATCCCTGGATGATGCCATTGACGCGTACTCGGTACCTCTTGATCGATCAGCTGGAGGGTGCATGGCCTCACCCTCATCCAGCGCCACCAGAATGCCCGGAATGCGAAATCGCCAATCAGAATCACGTACTTTTCGCCGAGGAATCGGGACGTCACGGGATTTAGTCTGAGCATCCCACAACATCTTGGCCCACAAACGCCATCATTGTGGGCCAACGTTCTTCTCGAATGAATGATATCCGGATGGAATTCAGGAAGTCCAGGATAATGGCTGGTAAGGCCTGCACAGGATTGGAATTCATGTTAACATCTATCTACAGAACAAGCGAATACAGCGATAAGTTAAATAGGATAACAAATAAAAGGATTTTTAAATATAAAATTTTCCAAATTATTTATGATTTAGGGCTAGATTTTAAGGTTTTAACGTAACTTTTATAGCGATCATAGGATAGAGATCTAAGCTACTTTTACATCACGAGGTTTTCCCTTCTGTTGCTACAACTATTAATTATATTTCCTATTAAAGAAACTTATAAATAATAGATTTTATTTTATTTCATTTTATTTTTGATTTTATTTATACAAATAATCAGTCTTTCTATCACAGTCTGGTTTCTTAATCACATATTTCGATCGTTGTATATGTTGATTCGTTGATTGTCTTGTTGATCCTATCTATTACTATGTAAATGATTGTATCGATTCATTACGCGGTTTTTCATTGTCTTCAATTATTGACTCTAAATAATTCATTTTGTGTTATTAAGAAACTTTTACGCTCAAAGGTTGAGCAATTGCATTTTTTTATCTCGGCAATAATATCGGTTTTGGAATCTAAAGACACGGTAGTGTCTTGACACCAAGTAATAAAAAAAACTGATACAAAAAATAAAAATTTTGTTAGCTCATGAATAAAAATTCATAATCTATATCGTATTTTCTGCTCGTCTTTTCTTGATTACATATTCTACGCACCAGCTTCGCACGACAAATTCTTAAATTCGTGTAAAGCGCGAATCTTCGCTGTAATATAGTTACGGTGGTCATTATTATAGTATCAAAACCTCCATAATGTTCGGGAATTATTGACAGAAGTCGATAAATTACGCAAAAATAAATTATTTAACCATTTGTATTTTCTCTGACCACCTAGAACGTTACAACTGGTGCCCAATGGGGGACCACGCGTAACAAAATTGGTTAAATTGTAAAAAAAAATGCATTATCCAACTTTTTATAATTTTCTAGACCACCCATAACGTTACATACAATACAGTGCCAAATGAATATTCGCGCGTGAAACCGCAAATCGTCCGATTTTGAACTTAAAAAAAAAATACTTTCTAGTAAATGTTTCGAATGAGCCCGATCTGGTTCCGACCGGATGAAAATTGACCTTGTGGCAAAGCTTTTTGTAAAAATAGTGCGAATCGGGATAGATCGACGTTGACAAGTTAGTTACGTGTTAAATCAACGAAGAATCGCATTTTTAAATTATCTTTTCCGAGACAATCAATTCAATATGATCATATTGAAATCTATTTCGTCTAAATTTATTGCACCAAACCATTAGAAGTTAACTATTCTTGTAGTAAAGAGAATCAAAAAATATTTTGTTGTATATTCCATTTATTAAAATAAATTCTTCCAGTTTATCAATAATGTCTACGTAATGATACATTTCTACAAAATATATTTCATGTTTTTCATGGGTGGAACGACATGTTTAGAAAGTTGACGATAAATATCTGGGGCATCTGTAGCGTTTGCCTCATTCTCTTTTGAGATATCGATGAACGACTATTTCCCCAATTAAAATAAGAACAGCCGCAGTGTGTCCGAAAATAATAACGGAAAGAAGTTGATATACGATTTGCTGATGTGCGAATCCTTGCAAGTCTTCGATATCATCCACGAAACCCTTCTTTTTATTCCTATCTTCGTGGAGGATTTTCCACACATTAATAAAATTTGAGTTTTGCAGGCGAAGCAGTATCTTATCCAAATATTTCCTATAGGGCGAAGCTCGACCCAGTAAAAAACTATCAGAATCCTGCAAAAAGCAAGCATCGGAAACTCGAAGGTTATCCTCATATTTTCTGTTGTTCCGCATCATCAAGTTTGCCTGTTCCCTGCTTACGACGCACGTCACGTTCTTATAACTCGCGGCTTGATTAAAGCATTGGAAATGAGAGGGAGAGATGCTCGTTTTCTTTTTTAAATTGACCAAACGTCTCTTAGGCCTAGCAAAAGCTTTGTCGTAAATGCTTGGGGGCATAACAATCTGCAATCCAGATTCATCTAAATCCTGCAAAGATCCGATTGTCACGAAATTCTGTTTCTCAAAATTCATCGAAGTTATCGAAGTGACAAATGTTGAGAAGTAAAGGCATGAGATGATCGTAAGACAGATGAACATCGCGCGATCCAAATTCGTAATCGGCAGTCGATTGAAACTGGCCTTGAATAAAATTTTCAAGGCAGCAAAAGGCTCCCAGATCGTCGTATTCAGTCTCAGAATTTTTTGCGATAGCCATACTGTGAAGACTATTATCAGAGTGATCAAATGAACGGAAACAAGAGGCAGCAGTGTGGAGATTTTTGAGATCGGTATGTTTGGGATCACGGCACAGTATGAATCAATCTCCCAGCTTCTAGTTCGCACAATAGGTGCCATTTTAGCATATTTTTCATAGTGCGGAACACGAAAGGGAAAAAAATCGATGTCGTCCGAATTCATAAGTCGGTCCAGATCCGTCAGGGATACTTCATCCCGTCCGAGTAGTTTTCCAGCGTCGATCCAGGTCACAGAAAAATTTAGTTTTTTAGCGATTATATCTACCAGTTCATAATTCATGCCTGAGAGGTTGCAAGGTCTTTGAAAAACCGGATCCATGTTGTAGGAGAGGAACGGAGGGCTCTTCATTGCTAAAACCTTCAAAGGATAGCCCCACATGTTATTTCCATGCTTTGGATACCACTTATCACTGCGGGTCCAATTTTTTTTCGTGTATTTCTTCTTAAATGGATTATAGAAATGAATAATCGTTTCCGAGATTGACTCAACGATCAGTCCTATTTTTGAATTTCTTTCGGTAGAAATTACCAACTCTAGGATCATAATGTCCAGCCCTCTTTTCAACCAACTGTACTGTAGAATATCCACGAGACTTTCTCTTTTTTTTCTTGAAATAAGAACAAGCAGATACTTTGCTTTCCAATTACTAGAAAGTGCCATTAGAGTATCAATTTCTGATTTCGCTGGCAAATTGTCCAGTTCCAATAGTTCCTTGATAACCACATACAAAGTCCGCATCGGTTTATCATATTGCGCCATTCTTTGTGGCATATTGATGGAATCGATCAGTTGTAACGGGCATTTTTTCAAAAAGTCCGTTAAAATAATATTAACTTGGCGCCTCAGCGATGAATTACTCCGTTGAAACTCGCCTGTCACTAGTACCCGATACACTTTTTTTTGCAAGTATTTGCTTAGACTGTCAATCCAATCCTCTGACAGTGTCAAGTTCGCATAGACGAGAATCAAACAGCACGGGACAAAAATTATCAGCGAGATTTTCATAATTATTTTTAACAGCGAACTTTGTACGAAACGATGCTCTTTCAACAGCGAGAATTGAGCTTTCATGAATGAATTTCCTTTCAAAAGATAAAATTGTGAACGTCCGCGGCCGAGGACAAAATAATACGTCATGACGATGCAACATATTTTTTCGGTCGAACTTTTAGTTATGATGATGAGAGAATAATCGTCACGTTTTTATCGGAATGCTTTTGTGATTAAGAGATTGCAATGTCATTAGTTGATTCTGTAAATATTCGACAAACGGCTCGACTCTTGGAGGGGTTGGGAGGAGAGATTATAATTGTTTAGTTATTTGGTTTACCCTGCATACCCTCTTCGGGTTGTTTTTACAGCTTTTCGTTCTACATTGTATATTTTTATCTGTTTTTAGCTCAGCTATGCCTTCATTATTTCCTCATGTCACGTGGTCATGGGAAAACTGCGGAAGATTCATGCCGACCCATTCGGTGCCCGAAAGCTCTAGAAAAAATCACCCTACACTCATCAATGAATGCGAGTTAAGCGGTCACCATCCAAGTACTGGTCGCGCCTTACGCTGCTTATAACTGTTTAGCCACTAAAAACATTGGTGTGTAGAGAAGTCGTGATGGTCAATCGCTCATAAAAAATAATGGAGGGGGGGGGGGGTTCTAAATTTGGAAAATGTTAAGAAAACCCTGTCCTCCTCTGATCGAATATCGTGATGGTTATTCATCACATGGTTTTCCAAGTACTGTGAACTATAGCGCGGAGGAATTGTTCACATATGATGTATATATATATATATATGATGTAACGGGACACGATGTGGCCATCTTGCCCGCTCCCAATTGTAAATAAGAGAGAGAAAAGAATCTAAAATCGCGTCGCGTCTATTATTACTACCG
>JAPYYX010003440.1:0-10948 GCA_030522605.1 Cremastinae sp. B BG-2022a | reverse complement strand
CTTTCGCTATCTCTCTTTATCCTCCCTCTTTGGCTTTCTTTCATTTCTTTTCTATTCGTAATCTCAGTCCGGATAAAGTCAAATTTTAGAGTCCATCGGTGACCCAAGAATTAGAAAAAAAAGAGAAGAAAGCGGACGAATATAACACGCAGAAAAAATAACAATTCGCACTTATTTTTAAGGAAAATAATATAATTTTATCAACAAAATTGCTCGCCTCTGATTCGTCAAGAAAAAAAAAGAAAAATATTTTATACTTCAAAAATTATTTTCGAAATTATTTTCTTATTCTCTATTTTCCATCGCTGAGAATTCTCGACTGCTCATCTGTCAAAAAAAAAAAAGAAAAAAAAATTAGCCACGATATTTATTTTTAACTCTACGAACCAATTTTTTTCCTTCTCACTCTCTTTCTGCTTTTTTCGATTTATTTATTTTCCATCTCTCTTTTCTCTCTTTATATTCTTTTGCACTTTTCTGCGAATCAGGGGCGAACCAAATCCGAGCTGATTCTCGCTGTGATTTTTAACGACATATGATTTGTTTTATTTCTGTTTAGTACGACAGTTTGTGACTGGCGGCGGAGACAATTTGCCCGGTACGTAAATCATAATTTTTTCTTTTTTACACACTTCACGAAATCTCCTTTTCACTCTCTCTTCTCTCTCTCTCTCTCGCTCTTTTTCATCTCTCTCTATCATCCTTTTATTATTATTATATTTACTATTTATTATTATTACTATTATTATTATTATTATTATTGTACATCCTTTTCGCATTTTTTTCGGTTGCTTAATCGTGCGAGCGAGCCCTCGCGTGCCCGTGACAAATACCAGCACTCTCCCCACCCCCACACATAAATCCCACTGTCGATACATGAAAAGTTTTTGGAACATATGGAAATGAATTGTTACACGAGGCACCCTTCTCATTTTTTTCCAACCCTTGTCGCTCAGTATTTTTGCAGTTTTTATAAAACGACTGGGTTTGGGACAATTTTTATTTTATTTCGATTATCAAGGGTTCTAGAATTTGGAGCTAAATGGTCCACGTAAATTGTTCATCGTTGTAAAATGAATTTTTATTTTATTTTTGCGATCGAAAGAGTTTCGTTGTTTTGGTTTTTAATTAAGCCCGAGCCTTTGTTATAAATAATGATAATAATGGTGGAGTAAATAAGCGGGGGTGGGGATAAAGGAAATAAGCAACTGAAATGAAAATGTCGTATTTGGGTCGATGAGAAAAAAAAAATCAACCATGCGCGCGCACCGAGCCACTCGCTTCGGAAAATCTTTGCTTTGTGTCTCTTCATTTTTCGCGCTCGACGGTAGAGAAAAAGAAAATGAGTGAAAAAATAAATACGAAGTGAAAAATGATCGTCAATCCTCGTATCGATTTATCTGTTTTTTCATTCGCTATTTATTCTTTTCTTTAATGTCGAATTTTTTTTCTTTACCGTGTCGAGGAACGAAAGCTGCCGGGCTTCGAACAAGCGAAAAAGATTCTTGAAACATGATCAGAAATCGGCATCAGTGATTATCGTAGACTGAATTTTGCAGAGTCAAAATTTGTAAAAGAGAAAAATTGTTTTTGGTTCTTTGTAACTTTTGATTTGTCGACGAATCAAGTTGACCGATTTTTCTTTTCCTTCTTCCTCATTGATTTGTTTTTTAAAGTCGAGATTTTTAGCATCATTATACAATTATACAATAAAAAATAAATGAAACAATCCAAATTGCAATCTCGGCAGTTTTCACGGCAATCCTCAATCTCGGACCGTAGCTGCTCAGTTTATTTATTTTCGTTGCAATTACACTGACTCATAAATGGGAAGAAAAATCAAATTAATTTTCAAATAAAATAATTAAACAAAATTAAATCTTGCAATTTGAAATTCTTTTACAATGACACTCCAAGAAGAGAAATGGAAAATTGAAAAATTGAACCAGGTTACAGAGAATTTAGCCAAAAAATCATTGAATCAAAGAAAAACATGAAAAAGTGAAAAAATTAGAGAAAAAAAGCCTCGTCTCGCTTATGCCGCTCTCTCTTCCATGTTTATTATTTGTTACGCGTGGCTCTATGCGTGACCTTGGCAGGCCTGTCGAAAGGTGTCGGATTCATAAGGTTCGATCAACGGGTGGAGGCTGAGCGGGCGATCCAGGAACTAAATGGGACAATACCGAAGGGCTCGACCGAACCGATAACCGTCAAGTTCGCCAACAATCCAAGCAACAACAACAAAGCGATACCACCGATCGCGGCTTATCTCGCACCCACGGCCAGTCGACGCTTCGGCGGTCCGATTCATCATCCGACCGGCCGCTTCAGGTACATTCCACTGTCGCCACTATCCAGGTACCTACTCGCCTCTACTCGCTCTACCCAGAAAAAAAAAACGAAACGACTATCCCGAAATGAAACGAGAATGTTCCAAGATTGCGAGGATCAACCACCTCCAGACTGCGAACATTTCATTTAACACGTTTCTTTCGTCATTTAATAACAAAAGTCAAAACGAAAAGATCTTGCGCGCTCGTCGGATCGTACGAACCATTCGGATTTTTAGTTTCATGTTTCCACTTTATTGTTTTTCACTTTCGTCGTATTCGTCACTTTTTATCTTCGCTGGATATTTTGGGATTGATTTTTGGAAAATTTCGACATTGAGAAAATGTAAGGGCTGATTTCATTGATATTAAAAATTGAAGTCGAATTGTGACAGCTAGAATTTTTTCGTGAAATTTATTCGTAAATTTCGATGCACCCTTTGAAGCGGTTTTCAACTATTTTTAAAGTACAAAAAAATTCTTTCTGGAATTAGACTAGAAAAACAATTTTTTTGAACATTTTCGACTTTCTAATCTTCTATTTTATTTTGCAAATATTCTACTAATCTTTATTTCACTCTGCCAATAATTTTCAAATAATTTCTCATAAAGAATCGCAAAACCACGATTTCCCTAATATTCATCAATTTTTTTTCATCAATAGTCTAAGCTGTTGAGAAGATAAATCAAAAGTGAAACGAATACGAGCGAAACGTCAACTTATCAAAAATTATCTAAAAAATGAGACTCGAATGGACGAAACGATCCGTCAACATTTTTTCCACACATAAAAAACACTTACAGACACGTACACCTGAATGTCAAACCATGCTACAATGAAATATTTGTCAACAAAAAAATTCATCATTAATTCAAGATACAGTTAAATTTTATTTAATCTCAACTTGAGAACCTGCAAATAAATTCATTAAACCCATAAATATTACACAAAAATACACGTAACATCGAAAATCGTTTTTACAAAGAGCGAACACGTGGACAGCTCGTCGAGTGCAAAGAAAAGATTTTCACTCGACGTATCGAAGAGCAATGTCACGTGAGGTCGAAGAAAAGGTAAAAACAAACACAAGGAAGGTGAATAAGAAGTTCGCTCAATTTTTGCTCGAAAATTACATCACGATTATTCTTTACTTTATTTTCATTTTCACTCATCCGAGTTACAAGAACACGCACCAATAAAAAAAACACGAAAACACTCACAATTAGTAAAATTCGTTATTTTAACTAAAATTAAAAGAGAAAAAAAAGAAAAAAATATGTTCGCGCGCAGATCTGTGTATCCCAATTTTTGACTATTCTTTTAGCTTTTCTTTACGAATTGCAACATCGTTTTATCGTTTTCTTTTTTCGAACCCCCGAGTAGCGAGTACAAGAGGCGTCGTAGAGGAGTAGATTTAAAAAAAAAGAAAGGAAAGAAAAAAAAGGAAAAAAATTAGAATTGCTTTCACACACTTTCCTTACTAGCTAGCTTCTCGCCCCGTGATATATTTTTCATCTTACGTTGTTCTTTTTGTGTTTTTTGTTTTAGCACTGGCAAGGCCATGCTTGCCATTAACAAAGGCTTACAGAGGTCAGTATTTTTCTTTTTTCCCGTTATTCATTATCTTATAAGTTTTGCACATTTTGGCTTTTATCCATGAAATGCGAAATTTTTTCGTATTTTTTGAATTTCTTTTATTTTTTGTATTTTTTTTTCAAATTTTATTTTTTCGTTTCATGTGTGGCTTTTCTCATTACTTTTTTCCTCTTCCGGTTCGGAGCTCTTGAGTGTTTAACGGGAATGTCGGTATTTGCGTCTAGATTGTGTTTCCTTTTTCGTTTTCTTCCTTTCTTTTTCTCTTCAGAATTACGTGGCTTGAGATTATGCTTTTTCCTTAACTTTTCTTTCTCTTTGAAGGTTTTGGTCAAAAGACCAAGAGTATGCGTTCTTTGCACTCACTTTTTTTTACTTTTTTGCTATTTCAAGCTCTCATAATTTTGAAGAGAAGAAAAAAATGTAGTTGAAGTAAGATTTGTTCGAGTTTAACGCGACTTCTATTCGCCTTCCAACGAAACACAAACACTTGACCCAGTCATCATTATACCCAACATGACACATTAAGAAAAACGGATAAGATCTCATTTCCTGTCTTCCGAATCGTTTAAATCGTGATATGATTACAATTGCAATTATATCACGAATTAACGATTTTTTTGTGAATTCTTTAATTGCTGTTTCAAACCGTGTATTCACCGAGATGTGCCTTGTTTTAACGCGGCTTGTGACGTCAAGTAGGTACGTAGTTGAAATATTTTTCTGTATGCCCTTTTTGTTTGTCTCTCGTCGAATAAATCACGCCTGAATTTCTGCTGAAAAATATTCCCTGTTGAGAAAAAAAGATAGCTACTGAGATTTTTTGAAAAATTTTGAATCAAATTCTCATTGGAAATTTTGTAGCATTTTTTTGTTATTCTGTGAAATTGATTTTTGAGAATTGAGAAAAGATTCCATTGTAGCTATCTTTTGTTAGTCTCATAAAATTTCAAGGCATACTCTCCAAAAGTCTATGATAACGAAAGCGTGTTTTTACAAAGTAAAAGTGCATGAAAAGAAATTCAAGTAACTTATAATTGAAAAGCTTACGATCCATTGTACAAGTTAAATTTTTGAGAGTTTGTGATTGTTGATTTTTGAGAATTTTATAAAAATTTCTATGTAGCTGATCTCAGCAAAAATCTGAAAAAATTTCCAACTGAGATTTATCTAAAAAAATTCAGGTTATCTTTAAAAAACGTCAAGGTGGATAGCGAATGAAATTCTATTAGACAAAATCGTATTTCTAGCATTCTCAATAATTAAAAATTCTCCTACGAGTTAAATTTTTGAGAATTAGTATCAAATTTTGAAAATTTTATGAAAATGTTTGTCCAAGATAAAAATTTCTACCTCGGTGTCAGGGAAGTCGCATAAAATTTCAAGTGGGGCATCGTCCCCGAAAATCCAGAATAACGGACGCGTGTTTCTGCAAAGTGAAAAAGTGGATGAGGAGCAAAAGAAGCTCTATTATGCGAAATCTTATAATTCAGCGTGCGCTCGTTTGCGATAAAATTCTCGTACGAGTTCGCGCCCGCGCGTAAGCCAGAAAATTTCGAAATAGTCGGGGTAAATGACGATGGATGCTAAAAATAATTGAGTGTGTGTTTGGCTTACACCCGTACGACACACAAGGTTCTTTCATCGAGTGATAAACCGCCGAGAAAAAAATCCGTGGGAAAAACTTGGAAAGAAAAAACATATACAAAACAATAGGAAAATTCAGTTATCAAAAAATTAAAGAAAAGGATTTTAAGTATAAACAACAGAAAAGAATTATAATAAGAGAATGAAAGAATGAAATAATTAGAAAAAAATATTTTTAATAAATTTATGCTTGCAAAGTACAAAATATATCCAACATAAAAATCGAGTATAAAATAGTAAAGAAATCTTAGTAGGAACTAAACTTTAAACAATTAAAGACAAAACAAAATTAGTCGTGAAAAAGATTAACAAAACAGAAATATTAAAAAATTAAAAAACTGAATATGAAGTAAGAAATCATTTAAAAAAAAATAGGCAAAATATCCTTCTAAAAATAGAGTGTAATGAAAAAATGATTGGATACCAAAGAGTGTAATAATTATAATGTTACGTATGTTTCAGGTACAGTCCACTCGCGGGTGATCTGCTGGCGAATTCCATGCTACCTGGTAATGCGATGAACGGCTCGGGTTGGTGCATCTTCGTGTACAATTTGGCGCCTGAAACGGAGGAAAACGTTTTGTGGCAGCTGTTTGGACCGTTCGGGGCGGTGCAATCGGTCAAGGTAATACGGGACCTCCAGACCAACAAGTGCAAGGGCTTCGGATTCGTGACGATGACGAATTACGAGGAGGCAGTCGTCGCGATACAGAGCCTGAACGGCTACACGCTCGGCAATAGGGTACTTCAAGTTAGCTTCAAGACGAACAAGAGCAAAGCGGCGTAGAACGAGGATGGGGCCACCAATATTTTAACGAGATCGACGATGGACATTTGTTTAGAGAGGATTTTTTCGAGCGAGGCTGAAAGACAGTTTTTAGAGGATGGAAAGAAAAATTGAACAAAATGAAAAAAAGAGAAAAAATTAATATAACAGCAACTGAAAAGACAGATAAAACGACGAACAGCAGAGAGATAAGGCAACACGACACTTGTTCGCGGTCTCGTTTCCTCCCTAGAGCTCGGAGAGTGTCGCTAAAAGGACGACGCATTCTTCAAGGAGAGGGCTATAACCAAATTGAAATAGTTATGTAAAAAGGGAATAGGGAAGACAAGTGGGAGCGAGATTAAGAGTGAAACCATGGGGATGAAGTTGCGATGGATAAACCAAAAAAAATAAAAATGAAAACGATCCGCGATGCCGGTATTGGGTAGGAACGCGTGCTGTGACTCTGTGACTGTGAGCCCTGTAGAAAAAGAAATGAGAAGCTCGGGACGACGTCGCCCTGGCGTTGTCCAACACATAAACACACACACACAAACACGAAACGAAGAAGAAGAAGAGAAAAAGAAAAGGCGTTGAATCTGCGACGAACCGAAAAGAAAATGAACACGTACACGTAATTTTTTTCCATTAATTTCCATTATCAATTGCGTGAACGTTCTCTCTCTCTCTCTCGGATTCGTTCTCTCGTTTTCTCTCCCGGTCTCCACGTTTTTTTCTACGAAAGGCTGCTCGGGGAGGGAAAGAGAAAAACGAAAAAATTACGTGTATGCATCCATTTTTTCTTTTTGCCCTCTTTCTTTTTTCTTCTCTCTCTCTTCTTTCTCTTCGGACTTTTGCGGATCGTCAAATCATCGCTCGAGGAGCGATGAAAAGAAAAAAACGAATAAAGAAGAAATCAGACAGTAGAATAGATAGTTATCGAACGAGAAAGTGGTTTGATTGCCGCCTGCGTATTCTGTACATAAATATTATGATTTATGTATATGTACCTTGCCACCGATGAAGAAGAAAATAATATGAAGAGGCTTCAGAAGTTCGACGAGAGTTAGGAAGAAAAGAAGCGAGCGAGTGAGTGGAAGAGAATGCGTAAGAGTGAAATAGGGGAGCGTTCGAGATTGCGCGAACGATGTTCAAACTCGTTCTTATGTAAAATACACTAGTATTATAGCAAAGTCAAGAACAGCGACGTGGCTCTGACACGAGAAAATGGAAATTCCACCGATCGAAGAATCCGTAAAACTTCTGTGCTTTTTTAATCGAATTTCTCTCGATTTTACGAGAAAAAAAAAGTCTCTCGCTCTCCCCCGTGCTTCATCGGGAAACCACGATTTTTCGTCAGTCTCGTGACACGGCGAGCGTCGCTCTTGACTGCGCGTTGACACAAGAAAAAACGAAGATGAAACAAAAAGCAAGAAAGAGATAAGTGAACACAACGGGAAAAAAAACGATGACGTAATAATACGGAATTATACATACTCGTTTATGTATAAGTTTTAGAATATTATAATTTAACGAATAAGGGAGGTTGGGAGTAGAAGTCGAGAGAGAAACGAGTAAAATTGAAAATTGAAGGCAGCCGAAGAGAGCCGTGAACGAGAACGGTTGTCGCCGGATGCTGGTGTCTATCGCCGGGTATTATTTAATTAAGAAACACTAAGGAAGGGGAGAACATTTCGTAGCGCGAAATGAGGAGAAAGAGGAGGAAAGAAACTTAAAATAAGTAAATAGAAAGTCCGAGGAAAGTGGCGTTTGACTTGGAGGGAGGGAAGGCAAAATCGAGGGAGGATAGGTATCGCACACAGAGATCCGTTTGATCTCTTAGATCGAGTGAGATTTATACGGAGAAGGCATAATCGAAAAAATTTAATGTTTAGGAACGATTGAGCCCGCGGCTTTGACGTACTTAATTAATAATAGTCGATATTAACCTCGACTCGGGGCGTCGAACTTTTTTTCATTCGAGTTCTTTTTCTTTTTCGTGAATTTCCCGTTCGCGCTCGAGTCGACGGTGCGAGAAATTGTATTAGCTATCACGTACGAGCGCGCGCGCCCAATCTCACCTTTTGTTCGTCCTCAGAATGATTTGAAACAAAAAGCACGAAAATTTAAATGGAAAGTTCAGAAAAAAATTGAGTTGAGCCTCCGAGGACACGACACCCGGTTTATTAATAATAAGCTAGCTAAAAGAAAAGGGAATAATATTCTCTCGTGCTAGTCAATGTACTGTAAACGAAGAAAAAAATAATGCGGAGCGAGGAAAAGAGAGAAACACGCGTTTTCCTCAACGTCGCGTATAGAACAGTGAGATAAATGAAAATCCTGAACGCACCGAGTGCGCCACATTTCTATTATATATTAATTATTATTATTATTACTATTATTTCGTGTGATCTCTCGCTCTGACTCTCGGCAGTCTCTCGCAAACGCATAATAATGAAGGTATTCGTATAAAAAAAAAACGCGAATTATTTCTCACCGACCTTTCGGCTCTGTACCGACTCACGATTTCTTCGTCACGATTCGTTCACGTTTGAGGACTTTATTTCTGACACTGAGATTCAAAAGTTATCATCCCACGTGCAATATTTGGTAGATCAATTTTAAAAATTAATTTTTCTCTCAAGATTATAATCGATTACAATTTTCTTCGTGAGAAAAAGAAAGAATTCCAGGAAATCGTGAGCTACAATCGAGAGGCAAAATAATTCGCGCTCCCCGTAATGGATACGGGATAATTTTGCGAGAGACACCGAGTTCCGGAAAGCTTTTAGACAGAGAAGTAAACAAGAGACTTCGATCGAGTCCGAGTTTCAGAATTGGACGATAGACGAAAGTTAAGGAAAAAGTCATGAAATCCTGTTGCAGAGACCAATCGAAGACAGTTGACATTTTTAAAATAATTCTCTACAATATTTTGTCGGTGATGTTATACCACGAACTTTCGATGAAATATACAAATCTTTGAATCACTGCGACATATACGTATGTATATATTTACACGTATGTATTTAAATACGTATATAAGCGCAAAAATGTATACCTTTTTGAAGAACAATTGAACCAGTGTATCGATGAATTACCTTGTAAAAAAAAGCATAAACGAAAGAAAACAAATCACAAGAATCTGTGTAGGACACAATCGAGTTGACAGGCAAAGATGAAATCTCGCGTTGGCAGGAACAGGGTACATTTTTTACCCTATTCGATGTCTTATAATAATAAACAAAAAAAATTCGATGATAATTATGGTGGTAGTAGTAGAAATTTGCAAAGAATCGTGCAAAAAAAGACTCGATCGTGGTCTCTTCGGTGCGAGGAGAAAAAACAAAGAGACTCGAACGTGCGTTTCCTTCTTTCGATGTTTCCTACCTCGCGTTTAAAAATGAAAAAATTAATTGCAAGAGGAAAAGATTCAAAAACGAAAATACGAGTCGTAGGAAAGATGGAATTTGACTTCTCTTTTGAGAAGCGAAACGAGGATAACGTCTAGTCGACACACGTCGTTTAAGAGACTGTAGATTTAAATATTTCGAGGATTCGTTGACGAAGAGATGAACGAACGAGAATTATAGTGTTTGATAAGAACGCGTAGTCGATGTAATAGGATAGCGAGGAAAAAAATTAAAGTGAGAAGAAAGTTTACAATGTAAACGGAGGATTAATCCGAGGGGTGAAGTAGATTCGTGATGATTTCTCATCGATTTTTGCGATCGAGAAAAAGGAGGAAAAAAAAGGATCCGCGAGGGAAACAGGGGCGGGGGAAAAGGGTTACGAAGTCAAACTCTCCTTTGTCATCGAAAAACAAAAAACTTTCGTGACTTGTATATATTTATATAATGTATATTTATATAATCGGCAGCTTCCAGGACAGAGAAAAGTTTCGAGTGAACAAATTCTGGATAGCCAAAATTGTCATTTTTTTCCACGTGCAATTTCTCGAAAAAAAAATAAAACAACAAAGCAGAAAATCCTCGAGAAGACCCAAGGAAAAAAATACTCGTTTGGATTTTGAGTGGATTAAAAAAAATATATATAAACGGGAGAGAAGAAATTCGCGAGCAACCACAAAACTGCCATTTCGTGAGACAGGAAATCCTGGACGAGAATCCTTTTATATAAATATATATCTAGATAGACCTATGAATATAAATATATATTTAAACACACACAAAAAAAAACAACAAATATATATATAAGAGTAAGATTAACGTGAGATAGTGTATCGTGTCCTATTTATGTGTACCTTCATGTGTCTAGTCCGGGAGAGAACGACGATCGTGCTCTTTCCCTCCACTCGCGTTTCCGCGATGTGAGTCGAGGGAAAAGAAAAAAATATATACACACACACAACGAGACAAGAACAACAACAAAAAATACGAAGCGAATAAGCAATAGAATCGTCGTCTCGATCCCACCAGCGCCGAGGCCGCGTCGATTCTTTTTCTTTCTTCACCCTCTTTCATTATTCTTCCTTTTTTCTTGCTTTTCCGCGTACGTTTTATTTATTCGACTCCAACTCGTGTTCCGCACGACTCGGAAACGAGGAAGCTCGCTCGAGAGTGAAAATGAATTTTGCAAACGGAAAAAAAA